>CABFOQ010007212.1:11592-25026 GCA_900660455.1 Gephyroberyx darwinii
CATGCGAGTAGAGAGAGAGAGAGAGAGAGAGAGAGAGAGAGAGAGAGAGAGAGAAAGAGAGAGAGACAGACAGAGAGATAGCTAGATAGATAGATAGATATTGGAGTGTTAGAGAAGGTTGTCAACCAGGCCAAGAGCTACTGCTAGAGCTCCTGTCCTCCTCTAAAATGAGAGTAATGGCTTCCACATGCCACTCAGACTACTACTAACAATCACTATAGGATTAATGTTACGGGGGGACAAGGGGCCTCATGGGCTCCTGTTCAAGGGCTGCTAAGCCTGATAAAAAACAGGGCGATTATTTTTAGACAGCAGGATGTCAAAAGCGGGTTGTGTGCTGCGTTAGCAACTATACTTTTAAAAGAAATGAAAAACATATTGAGAGGCGGAGAGAGGGGAAGTTAAAAAGAGTGACTTCAAATGAGATCATGCTCTGACGTAAAGCAGGGTGCCTTTAATAACTAGATCAGAGTGACGTTACAAACTGTAGAGGCGCCATCTATTCTAGCACCAGAATTCATAAATCAGTTGATGCACTTGGAAAGCCCACCAATTTTAATGTAAAGGGGAAGACTGTACTGACAGATCTTACTACACATTATAAGACATATATCAAAATGGAAACTGGAATAACAAAGTCACAGTGAGGGAATGCCATGAAAAGACCAAGATCAGCAAAATGTAGCCTACCCTGTATAGGTGGTGTAAGCCGAAGGCCATGCCGACCATGATGATAGTGAGGGCACCATAGTCTCTCCATCTGTAGCCTGTTGGACCTGGACAGGGGACAGAGAAGGTGACAAAAAGTTGAATGCAATGAAAAGGTTGTACTGATTTGAAAACTAGACATTCTTGCAGATGCTGCTTTCATCAAGCTGCAAAGATGTTGTGTGATAGCTAAAGATAAAGAAAATGTACATGTGCAATCTTACTCTTTTTATCTTCAAGTCAAAAGTCTGAAACGTAAAGAGCTTGAGCAAACAAGCACTCGCTGTTCTGCTTTTGTAGAAAGCTTTGTTTTCCAGTGGCGGGACCTAGTTGAATGTACATTTAGAAACCCACGAGAACCAGAATGGGCAGAAAGGCGAGCCGGTGTGTGTGTTTAGAAGTTGATTTTTTTTTTTTTTTTTTGCTGAGTGACATACGGTGTGAAAGTGTGTCATTGTGTGAGCTGTCATCTTGGTAGGCCAACTGTCTGTCAAGGTGGAATTTCCCCACATAAGAGAGGCATTCAACTGAAAATGTCACTAAACAACAAACAGCTCTGTGGAGGAAACATCAGAGTATTTCTGTTATTTACTCTGGTAGGGCCCAAATGAATTGGAAATTATTATAGACTAGGCCACTTAAGTACACCATTGATATTCTATTACAGATCTGATTTCACATAATGGGTTATGTGGTAGACATGTTCACTGGCTTGAAGTAAGTAAAACAGATTGATCTTGTGCCTTGCCACTTGTGTGATTTGACATGCAAACTAAATGATGAGAGACCCACTATGATATGGAACTGAACAGTATATTTTCAAGGTGAATGCAGGAGGATTCTCCTAACTCAAGGGCATGTTTCAACACTGCTGCAGCATTCAGGAATGAACCCGTGACCTTTCCCATCAAAAATTCTGAATCACTCTCCATAGTCCATATGGTAACCACATAAATTTGGGTCTTCATCAACATTATGGCTGCGATAGATTGTCACCTATCCCAGAATACTGTGCTTCTGAAAGGCCTAGGAGTCCTTGGGATAGGCGCTTGACCCTGAATGAGCCTTGCTACATCGCCAGGGGTCTTCGCTTGCTCTTTTCCCCCCCTTTAGGACCTTCCATTGTTCCTCTCTCTCCCGTTTCCTCTTCCACTTCCACTCTGCCATCTTCCTTTTTTTTATTTGGTCACTTAAGCTGTGGAACTGTGGTCTCCATCCCCCGTTTTTCCAATCTCCTCTCAAATTTATTGGGTTCAGTGGAGGCCTTCCTGTCCTTCCGCCGTGTGGAAATAGAGATCAGAGTATCCATTACTTCGACAGAGATGGATGCGGGTCCCCATGCACCGTCCCCATAACAAGGACATCAAAGGGAGGTAGCCCCCTCTTTTCGGCGTGACCCCCCGTACAAGACTCCCCGCTCTCACCTCATTATGCAGCTCCCTTATAGCCGTTTTGATATAAAACCCCCCACTATGGACGGAGAGCCGCGAGTCTCCCTAACTACATGGCCATCCCATCAACATCACTTTCATTACAAAACATGAGATGCCGGGGGAGTCAAGGACAGTGTGGTAATAAATGAGGGTGGAATACATCTGGAATCATTGTCATATGGGTTAAGCATTATGCGGACTTCATTCTGCATTGGTAAATCAGCGGACAGCACTCGTAACCTCCTGAGGTAATAAAGATACAGGTTGCATTGCGGGGTCCTGCCAGGGCGAAACCCCTTGAAACAGAATGGCAAGGGAGACTTCATGAGCTGCCGCTGGGACAATGTCATAAGCCCCACATTTGAAATCCCAATCAAGACAAATGTTGCAAGACATGCTTGACTATAATATTTGTACAGATGTAGCTACAGATAATCCTGTTTTTACTGCGTTTAAGACACTTTAACAGGGAACAGGCCCAACATTAAAAAAAAATCTAAAAAAAATCCATGTTTTCTTTTTCCAGGCCAGGCGGTGCAGGTAAATGTTAAGATCATGTAAATGTACAAGGTGTCAAAGGGGAAAAGAGGGTGTGTGTTAATGTATGTACTCACTGGGTGGTATGGGAGTGAGCTGGGTGGCGTGGAACGGATGTGGGGGTCCTACGGGGCTGAGAGCCAGGACCTCTTCTGTGCTGCCAGAGCGCTGGATGGCCAACTCTACCTCCTCATCAGTCAGCCCTGAAATAAAAAGACACACCTCTAAGACTGACTGTGCGCTACTGTGTCACAGGGGTAAAACAAATGGCTCCTTAACTATCATAATGTCTGCGCTGAAATATTCCCGAGCTCTACCCAAAATGTTCAAAGTATAATTTACGGAAACCATCTTCACAAACGTGTCGAAAATGCATCAATTCACAAATTCTATTGAGAATTTCTGTTTCGTGGACATCCACCAAAAGTAGACAGTGAGAAAAGGTTCACACAAAGAAAGCAGAAACTCTGCTAGCCCATTAACTGTCACCAAAGGCAAAGGAAATAAGAGTCTGTCCACTTCTCCAGTTATATTTCCCAGGTGGAGATTTCATACACCCCAGACAGAGAAAATGCATTATTTTAATTTCTTCATTGTGATGTAAATGTATTACATAATTTTGCAAATGCCAATATAATTTAATCTTCAGATCTTTTTAATGATTTTAGTGATGATTAAATTGCAAAGGGCTCCCTGATGGAAAATCAGAGGGGAGGAGAAAAAAAAATCTAATATGAACATCTCCTTTTGTGGCAAGAAAGGATTTTATTTCAGGCGCCATATGCTGCCATTGCTACGGGTATCATGTTTTAATGAGCGTCTTAATCTAAACAAAGAAGAATAATTACAATTTTTGATGAACTATCTTAAAAAACAACAATCCATTTAGAGCAAAACCATAAGAAATCAACTGACTGGTATGAAGGTCTTAGATATTGATGAGTACAGTATACCTCATGATGAAAACAGTACAGTCTAAATAAGCCATGTATTGCTTTGTCTCACACTACTGTTTTACCATCACTTTCCCCGGCCATTTACCCAAGTGTGTTTCCTGGGTTTGCCTGCTTCCTGACAGAAAACCCCCCTTGTGAGAGGGCCTTTTACTTGGGACTACTCCCTTGGGCTCAGGAGAATTCTATACATGCTCACTATAGACTTCCTCCATGCTTTGAGAGACAGAGCTACTGGCAAGGGTTCAGTTGTGACGTTTCAAGAGATGACACAATGCCAGCCAAACCCTGATACCTGTGATAGTGACCTGTTGGGTGATCTTCATAACAATGATGTGGCGCTCAACACCCATGTGGAGTGTTACAAATATGTATTATCTAAACCTTTAAAACAGACAATCCTGTTAATCAAAGTAGTAGAAGCTGATTGAGTAGAAGCTTTATCAAAAATCCCACGTTGACCTATCCCTATATCAGCAGTCCAAAAGCACAAAGAAACCCTTTGATAATCTACCACACAGCTAATACCAAGAGGAGGTCCCTCCCTTCACCTATTTAAATGCTCCAAGGACTTCAAATGGCCATGAAAATTGTTGAATAATTGAAGGCAAATATTGGCCAGCCTGTCGTCTACGGCAGGTCCTGAGTGCCAGGAAGTGGTGAGCGCCATGTGCTGAGTTTGTGCAGTCAGACTGCACTGTCAAATAAGCAATAATGTGTCCCTGGACTCCTGATTCATCTGACCACAGCAGACTACATGGTGGCAGACTATTGAGTGAGACATGCAAGATCTCCGTTTCACCAAACGGGAAGAAATAAAAACGTATTTCAGTATTTTCCTTTTCACCTTGAAATGTAAGGGCTTTTTTGAAAAACAACTATTAGGCTAGTATTAAGCTTAATGTATGTACATCCTAATGGTTATTCACTTCTTTGATGTTGTTGTTTGTGTAGCAGAATGAAAGATTTTTTTTTTTTTATCAATATAAAATACTTGGAAATTCATAAAGCCGTTTTCTTGTCGAATCACGGCTCACTCAGCTATATTGCGGGCTCTGATCTGTTTATTGCTGTAGGGAAGACAACAACAAATGAAAGTCCCCTCAGATCCAAAAGAAAAGAGAACAAGGTGAAACCGAGTTTTACATATAAAAGGCAAAGAACAAAAAAAGGCAATGTGAAATTTATTATGGGTTCCAGAACCTGTGGAATGACCCCTGGACCCCCATTTCAGATCGACCTGTGGGGAGATGATTTTTTTAGGACATAAATTACACCTAATGACGACACCATAAAAAAGAACAATAATGGAAAGCTATTCTGTATTTCATTATACTGTATTATTTGGTGCACCTGATACACGCAGCGCCTGTTTATGAGTCACAGTATTAGCAGATGCTCAGCCAAAGCATTTGCTTTGACCTTGCCATTCTCATTGGGGCATGAAATTACGGTGCTGGCACCTCGATATTACAGCTATAAATACTGTAAACTGCATATCTGCGCTACGTTTTCTATTGTCTTTCAACATAAACCTGATCGGTATTTATTTAAAGGAAAACCCATTGCTCGTCATGTTATTTACGGCTCTATTTTCAGTGGCTCTTATTCTCTGGGCATTTTTTAAGGGCAAAGAGGCAGCAAGGCTCTTACATAAAATCCATTTCTCCGATTCTGGCACTTCTGAACTTTATGGGTCAAGACCCACACCGGACAGCCAATTATAAAAATTGCTTACTAAAATATTTTGGGTGGTAAAAGGTGAATGCCTTTTTCACAGTCCTCCAAGGTCTGAATTATGAAGTTGTCCTTGAGTGAAAATTACTTACATTTTGAATATTGTATTTAGAAAAAAAAATGCATGGCAGGGGTCATAAATAGATGGAGGTCAATGGGTTATTGAGAACTAGAGAGCAACTTCAACCTGTTTCTCATGCTGCATTGGCACAGGAGATTCTACATGTCATTTGGTGTGGTAGTACAGCTGCTTGAAAATGGCATGCCCTAAATAATGACCACTCTCATAGCGTATTCATTTATGTATTAAAAAAGGGGACTCTACTCTCATTTCCCTGCTTTATCGCCTTGTACTGATGACAAAGTAGGCAAGGCCTAGGCTAGGTGGCGCCGTGGAGTAATTTATAACCACATCAATCCCTTTACCTTCTATGCAGGCCTTGGTCATTGTCATTTTTGTCCGAGAGGTGAGTCACATAACCCCACTTACAAACAGCATCCTATTAATATCGGGGATGATGAACCTTATCCTTCCCCTTACCTTCATACCAGGTATGGTAATAGAGCAGCAGCCTACCTGTGTTCCCTGTGACCCTCGATCACCGGCCCTCTACTCAGGGTGAAACCTATTAGCATTATTTATTCAAGTCAATAACAACTGGGACATTCTGATGGGCTAAAAAAAGAAATAAGTCAGGCCATCATTTACGTTTCGCCGACAGAGAATGTACTGTGCATGTATCAAATACTGAATCTACTTGTAATGTAGCAATGGATTTGTACCCTGCGTGCTTTACCTTTTCAGATAAACTGTCCCAGCGAGGTAATCCGGGTGCAATCTGAGTGATGTCAGTTTTGGGGCCACGGTCAGAGTGACACATGTTGAAAATGTTGTTGGCTATGTCCTGAGAATTTGATTTTTTTGGTAATTATGTGCGCAACTGCTAATTGTCTAGGCTAAATGGTGGTGCGAAAATAGGGCCCGACGCTCTTTGGTTGTTACATCTGTTAATTGTAGAGGACATAGATGGCACAATTTACTAGATGAGAATGGAACCCATTACATTTCACTCAAACACACTAAAATTTGCTTGATCTTGGCAAGGGACAAGTAACGCAAAATTGCTCTGGGGCGGCACTTGTTAGTAAGACAGTTTAAATGAATTTCATTTCCTCACTCAGTGTGGTAATACTGTGAACAGCAAAAGAAAGAAAACATCTTTGGATTTAAATCTTGAGTTATATTACATCTAAGTGACCAAGTTTCAATATTTCAGCCAGTTTATTCAACAAGGACTCAAGAAGGGCAGCTAGAAATATTGGACTGCATAATTGCCAATTCATACCATGAAATTGACAGTTGAAGGAAAACAGAAAATTACATTTTTCAATGAATATTGAAATAAACCAGACTATTAGGATCTCTTCAGCACAAAGGAGATGTAACCAGAGAGGCATCCTTCAGTGCAGATTAGGGCACAAACATGCAGGGAAATAATATGCACGAGCGAGATTATTGTGTAAAGATTCTGCAACATGCAATCAAAATGGGCCCTATTTTCCCCTTCATCAGCTGGCCAGCGTAAGTAGTGGCAGCAAGAGGAATCCAATTTAAATTCCACTCTACCGGGAGATGGTATTGTTTCATTTTATGTGTGCTTTGACATTTCTGGCTGTTAATATAGAGTAAAATCCAGAAGTATTTACATAAATATGACATTAAACTGTATTAGAAATTAAGACTGACACATTTGCTGTGGTGGCAGTGGGAGGAGGAAGGTGATTGAGTTTCAGGGTCAAAAGGTTGAGAGGATAGTATGGTAGGCTGGGTACATGTAGGGAAATAAGGGGGCTGTGACTATTGGTCTATCACTATGCCCATCATTATGTCTGCCTTGGCTTGTGTAAAGTAAGAAGAGATGTGACAGGCAAGGAATTAACCAATTGTCATCATTTTCATTACTACAGTGACTGGGCAGTTGGGTTCTTCAAGTCCAGGCATTTTACACAGTTTTGATCCACTTAAAAGCTTTAGCTATCCTATCCTATCCTACTTCCTGTAAGTAGTATGAGTAATCATATAGCTCTTGAGGACATGCACCAGTTCTCAAATACAGCCTGTTATTACACTTCATACCTGAGGAACAGTAGCACATCACTCTGAAGAAGCAGAACTCATAGCGAGGTATGTTATAATAGCACTAAGTGCAAGGCATATATGCTTCATGTAACTCATCATGAAAGTGGAAAAAAGGTACATTTATATGAAATGTAATAATCTGAAATTGACTTATAATTTGTCATCACGTTGTCTGGAACAGTGGTGTCCAATCATGTGCCATGAACCGAACCCTACAGCAGCTGATTTCACTGATTGGCACACCTTCAAGCAGAGAGGGAGCAACTGATTAGTGAAATCACCTGGTGTAGTGAGTGGCTGGGAGTAATGTTAAAACCTGCATACTCTTGGCCCTCTGTGGCACTTGATTGGACACCACTGGTCTTGAAGATTAGTTTCCCGCCTACCCTTCACCTCACGCAAGTCGCTTACAAAGTGATACTCCTTGTAACATAATTATATTGTTCAAGGTGAGGCTCAGTCAAAATGGCCTTCTGCTAACGCGAGCCAATTTTCTGTTAACGTGAACATTTACAAATATCACTCTGATCTTAAAATCAGTCTGGGGCAGTGGAATAAAAAGAACAACGTCTGGTTCAATAAAGTCTGGGGTCGCAGCAAAGAAAGTTCCTGAATCAACGCTGAGCTTAGAATTCAATCGAGGTGTGAATGGGTAGACATCCTATTCTCCAGGTACGCAATTTTATGGGTGTACCATACAAGTTGTGAAGCATCCTATGAGTACTTTGTCCAGTGCAAACTGCCTGCCAAAGATATTGTGTGCTTAGTGTTTCATTACTCTATTTTCGCCCATCTTCTCTATTTTCTCCCGTACCCTCTCTCCCTTGGATCAATGTCCTTATGCAAATAAAGAGTTTTTGTTTAGATCTAACTGACTTTCCAAAATAAATCAGCATTAAAGCATCATACATATTTCATGGCCTTAAAGTGCAGTAAGAGGGAACCATTTTGAACAGTGCAATAGAGTTCAGAACAAAGCAGAAAGTAAGAAGAAAATGTGACATAGTATGACATCATTTGGTATTGATGAGCCCTTATTGAATTTGAGATAACCAACAGTGGATTATGAACATGCCTTAGTTGTCAATAATGAGACACAAAGACAGGGAAATTTCAAAAGATATCAAGAGTCATTAGAGCCAGATGAGATGTGTATAGTAGCAGCCGGCAACCATGGATTTGGTTTCAGGTTACCTTCCCCAGTCATGGAGCTTTTAGGCTCACTTTTCACTGCTTGCCTGCTCTAATGCTAGAGGCAAAGTCCCTTAGCACTGCCAATGTATTAGTCCCTCAAGTACAGAACAGTTTTGCAATGAATTGAAAGAAAAATACTCACCACTAAGATATATATACATACTGTGTCACTGTTCAGTCATAGACCTATTGTGAGAAAAAAGTGGCAAAACACTGGAACGTCTACTCTGCTTTAGAAGTAACAAAAAATGTAATTATATATTGCGTTGTCATAACTGGACTCAGAGTAATAAAGCTGTTTGATAGCCTTATTAAACCAAACAATAAAACAATATTGTACTATTTGTTAGAAATAATCTCAATGTATCGCAAAGAAACTGAGGAGCCAGCAAATGTTCCCACCCTCCCTATGTCATGCCTCAAATTTACGATAACAGTTAAATTAAGTAAAAGGGTTAAAATGCTGGAAGGTAATATTGATAATTCCATTGAAAATGCAGAGGGGGTTTGTCAATATTAATTTTCCTGAACCCAAAGGAGCATCCCAACTGGTGGGTCATTTATTCACAGGGCCTGAATCAAGCACTCTGCAGCTAAATCGACCCCTATCCGACTCCCCAGGGCAAAGAGCTATGGCCACAACCTTTGACCCTTAAAGCCCAAGCTTCCCAAAAGAGGACATTGGGTGTGCATCTCTGGCCGATTTTGTTAACATATACACATGGATAATGCAAGTGTAGCTAGCCCTATTAAATACTGATAAATATATAATGTTACAAAGCTGCCATAATTGTATTCAACAAAGAGCAGCAGCAATCAAACAATGATACATTGCTACTGCAGAATATTTTCTCTCACCTTTTTTCTTCAAGAAGGCTTTTCTGGTGGCCATGGGACTCTGGCGTACTTTTGGGTTCTGTAGAAATTTCACAGCAGTGATAATCTGGGAAGAGACATGTGAGTTAATGTGAGAGGAAGAAGATAATGTGCGCAGGAAGGACACAATGATGATGCAATGCAATCATCAGTCTAGACAGTTTGTAAGAAATAGATTCGTTAAAAATCCAGACGAAGAACATAAATGGAGTCCATTTGATAGTTGCTTCTAAGACTCCCCCCACCCAGCAGTGAGGAGAAAGACCACCTGACCACTTTCCAGCTAAATCTGGGGAATGACCAAATCAGCAGTTATAAAATTAGCCCATCAAGAGTGCTGGACAAATGGAGTATGGAGCTTAATTTGCTATTACCCTCTTAAAGACAAACTTCCAGTCTTAAGTGCGCAGGGGAAGAAAATCTATACTTAATGCAGAGGTGATCATTTGTATCTAATAACTTCAGAATCCAAGGCTGAAAACTTCTGTAATTCTTCCAGTTAAAAACGTGCCATGATCAAATCACCCAGCCTGAATGTTGTAATGACTTGAAACGTTAATGCACTAGAACGTTAAATAGCAGCAGAACATCAGTAGTTTTAAGTGCACAGCGTTCATCGATTCTATTATGTTTTCCTTCGAGATGCACCTTAATTTTCCACCCCAGTATGCATTTCCAAGAATTGGAGGGAGAAAAAAAAAAAAAAAAACACCCTCAAATGGTATTAAAACATACATTTGAAGTGGGCGCCGTGAAGTGGCGCCTCCTAAAATAGATAAATATGAAAGAACACGGAGAAAGGGGAACGCACTAGAGGGGAGGTTTAGATGACTTATTATCGCACCTGTGGTCCCCGTGATTCAATTGTAAAAGTCATCCGTCTAATAGGTTGAAAGGTTTTGATTACTCCTCTTTTCTTTTAGTGTTGAAAGATACAAAGTGATTGAGCGCCCTGCCAGTGGTAATTCATTTTGGGTAATGCATTGCATATGCTATGAACCTGTTTCAATCCAAAAGCATTGCGTTTTAAAACTTGTCCAAGTGGTAGGTGTGGCAGGGAGGTAGCTAGATTTCTGTGACAAAGACGCAGTACGGCAGAGAAGACTGTGGCAAATGAAACTACACGCAACTTTTAGAGTGTAATTTTTAAAATGTTATATTAGTTTGAGCAGAATATCATTGAGCTCAAAGATAACATAGTTTCATGCTGATTAATGTAAGGTACACACAATGTGAAAATGCCACACAGTATCCACAGAAGTACTACCTAAGTACTATACTGTAGGTTTGCAGAACAACTAAATATACTTCATGTATGGAGTATAACAACTTAAATAGTGAAAATTAGTAATTTTATCAAAATGCACCAGTTTCTCCTCAAGAGATGCCTCCACAAATTATTTAGAGACACAAATCCCTCGTGTCACTGTGACATTACCATGACCTTTGATGTACATAAGGGTTACGCAAGGGGGATGGAAATTCCTGGATCTCTATATGCTGAGGGCTTATTAAAGTCAGTCACCCGGAACCTTCATTGTGACAAGCAGATTAAACCATTTGCATGGTGAACCCCCGACTGATGTTCTGGGCCAACAGATATTGTAAAAACACAGGGAAAATATCCCTTCGATAACAAGACAATAAAAATAATAAACTGCTCTCGGAACAGCTTTCACTGCTCTAGTAAGTGAGCTGGCCCAACTAGTAGTAGAAATCAGAGGTAATACAACAATATTCATTCCAGTTAATAGAAGAATGATGCAGGCTTTATGAGAAGTAAATGGTCTAATAGTAGTAGGCTAAACTACTGAACCTTATTCACATTTCCTGAAATTTTCAATAGCATAATATTGACCAAAAAATATGTGTCAATGTCAATTGGTGTAAGTATGAGATCTTAATAAAGACCACAGCTAGCTCAGAGGCAAGCTAATGACGCAAATGTCCATTTGGTTAAAAATTGTAGTGGTATCTTCAGGGAAAGCAAAAGTGCACTTCTTAGCAGATGACATAGATGCTTTGCGCAAGTTCCATCCAGACATCTCAATCAATTATAACCACATTGCACAGATTTCAGTCTTGTCTTGTTATTGACTTATAGATCATCCCAGTTATAGTGTTGGGTAGCACACAATTGGGCTTTTAGGGGCGTGAGCTGTATGTTAGTACAAGGCACATTTGGTTTGGCAGTATTAATATCAACTAAAATAAAAACAATGACAGTTTCCTGCCTTTCTGAATACTGGTAAATACCTTTTGGTTAACACAAAAAGTAGGTTCTTTTGTTAAGCTTCTTGTAAAGCTGAAACTGCTAATGCAGCGAAGTGCTCTATGTTAAAACCGATAATCTTTACAAACCAGATAACCAATAAAGTGTCAGGTAAAGCTGAAAAAGAGGCGAAAACTCAATCACAGAAACAGATAACATTAACCAACACACTTAAAGAGAGTGAAGTTGATGAGCGGACAAGATTACAGCAATGTTATTGAGTTTGAATTGGACAAGAACTTAACAATGCACTTGTCTGAAAATTACAATTGTGATACCTTGAATTGTGAGAAATGAGCAGGAAATCAAATTATGTTCGAACCACATGGTTGGATGCCTAGGGGAATCCATGTAACCAGTCATGTGTTTATGCTTTAACTAGTAACAGCACTGAACAATAATATGGGTACAAAACGTATGGATATCTTCCAGTCATACATCATAAAGATCTCAGGAAGAGGGCATATGGGAAATTCGGACTTTCCACAAACTGAAGTAGTAATGTATGAGTTATATATATCTCAGGAACTTTACCAAAATAGGATCTGTCCTGACTTTAAGAGATACAGTGAGGATTATACATGCTTTTATTTCATCTCACCTTGACTGCTCCGTTTACCTGCCTTGACCAAAAAGAGATAGTATGGCTCCAATGTGTTCAAAATTCTGCAGCACAGCTTTTAACCAAAAATCAGAGACGGGACCATATCTCCTCTAATTTAGTGTCTCTTTAAGATTTTATTAATTACTAAGACTTTGCATGGCTTGGCCCCTAATTATCGTTCTGAACTTTTGATTGGGTATCAATCTGCGTACAGCCTCAGGCAGGAACCCTTCTAACAGTTCCTGTGTCCGGGCTTGGAATGACTTGCCCGAGGAGCTCAGAGTGGCAGAGTCCGTAACATCTTTTAAATCACTTCTTTAACTTACTTTTAGATTCTAGTCACTATTTATTTATTCCTTTTGTTTCACGCTATGGCTGGAACTATTTTTGTTTGTTTATTTTCTCATTGATGTTTCTGATTTATCTTTGCCTTATTTGTTATAGTCCTTGGTTGTGAAACAATTTGAAATTTAGTTTTTTAAAACTGTCATATAAATAAAGACGATTTTTTTATTATTACTGTGAGAATAAATGAAATGAGACCAACTTGTGACCCATAACAGATAAAAGTGATGTCTTGCTCAGAAATGCTACCACGAAGTCCCAATATTGAAAAAAAGATTTCCCAAGGAACTATATCAGGTCAACAATCGTTTCAAGGGCTTTTTAGCAGCAGTCATCCAAGTATTTTGACTGTAAAGCACCATGTAATGATGTGGCACTTTTGCAGAAACTGACCCTCCCCCCACTGCGTTTTGTAGATCTCTGTGCTACTTTTCTGAACTAACTTATGGATACGAGTACTACATGTATTACCTCCCCCCGGGTTCACCGAAACCTCACATTCAACCCACATTCAGTTTCGTGCTCCTCAAGGTATCAGAGCACAAAACAATGCATAAAAAGGTCAATTCAAAGAGGGTCCCATTGCCGTTTCAGTTTTTAAATAAAAGTTCAATCACTGGCTTTAAAACTCCTGA
>CABFOQ010007214.1:3837-17038 GCA_900660455.1 Gephyroberyx darwinii
CCATCTGCTGTCTTAGCCGTTCCGCCATTCTCTTGACAAGCTTAACCCCCCCCCCCCCTCCCTTTTTCCCGTCACAGGTGTAAAAGCCCAAATGGTAAAAACCACCTCACCGACCAACCAACCCCCCTCTACCCTCAACCAGGAAGACTGTACGCAAAGGTGGAAAACTCCGGTTTCAGAAAGTAAAAGTCCCGCCAGGGTTTCTTTCTCCACCTGTGCTCTTAACCAAGTGATCGCAATTATTAGTCCCGCCCCATGTTTGAGAATGGAACTAATCAGAAAATCTAAATTGAACTCTGGTAAGTTTCACTATCTGAACCTAAATTTTCCACCACTGACTCTACGCCACCAACAAACCCACCGTGGCGATCCAGCGATATCGTGAAGTAGTTAAAAACAAGGGGTCAGTCAAGCAGTGCTCGATTGATTACTCATGTTTGATGCTTCGATACATAAACATCCATTCTAGTGCAGCTTTAAATGTTTTTTATGCCTTTTACCTTTTAAATTAAGAACTTGGACAATCCACGGGAACCTTTTTTTTTTCATGAGGCAGTAATATAGACCACAGCGCATGAAATTCAATGACCCCAAAAGAATGCAGGGATCACTGAATGCAGATTGCAGGGAAGCAGGGGGCTGTCATGAGGTGGTTATTGGTCAATAATTGACACCAAAGCGCTCTTCACTTTTTCAGTAAAAAATGCCTTCATTAATCTGGCATTATTCTAGTTGCAATTTAAAAATTTGAGGACTCCAACCTGTCCGACTAATACAGGAATTGCGAGGAAGGAAAAGTGAAGGGTCCTTATGTTTTCTGATTAAATTGAAAGCCTGACTAAGAAAGAGCACCTTCTAATCATTGCTTGGATGTTTTATTACATATATACCAGTAGCAGTCTCTTTTTAAGAAAACAATTTTAAATGTAAGAGCATGAATCTCTCAGTATGTGTTGAGCGGTCAGTTGTGCCATCTTCAGTAGAGTGTGTGGACTGTGGTTTAACAAAATAACCTATTTCTAGTGACACTTGTGTACAGGCTATGTGAGGTACTGAAAGAACTCAACAGTGATGGTTACCACGGGCCGTGCTTCATTAAGCAGGAGCGTCGCACAATAATCTGTGTTTAGCTTTCGGTTTGAATTTGCTGGCAAGATCAACGTCAGCCTGACAAAACAAAAGTGAGAGTCTGCACCTCACGCACTCAAATTCACACTCCAGAAATAAGTGGTTTGTTCAAGGACGCGTCATGCTCACAACCACTTTTTGGGTGTCATTTTCATGGTGTGCTGCCTTCAACTAACAACTAATGCCTATCACATTCAAATCTGCCATTTTAGTCTGTGTCAATTTCATTATAGAATCATTTAGCTGTTTTAGGTCTATGAACATCTCTACATATCTATTTGGGGAATAGCACATAGAAAGCGTATCTTTAGCTGCTTCACTAGGGTAGATCCAAAGCACTTGATTGTTGAGTGGCACAAACAGTGGGACGGTGCATCACTCTTCTGACAAGTGTAACCATTAACCCTCACCAATAGAAGGCCTGCAAGTCATCTGTGTATTCCATTGGAAGACGAGGCCAAACCACCCAAACCACTTCCACTTTAACAACAAAGTGTAAATGCAGCGCGTCTTCAAGCCACATTAAACACCTACGTAAGCAGAAATAAACGTACATGTGCAGATGCAAACCAGACCATGTTTTTACATAGGTAGGAAAAAGAAAAGTCGACATCCGCTAGCTGAGACCGACACGAATCAAAGGAGGACTCGAGTATATACAGCCCTGCTAATGAGAGAAAGCAGCTGTTGTAGTGATCACACATGAGTTGGAACCACTGCTTTACAGCAAGAAGGAAGAGCTGCCAGCAAGACGAGCAGCAAAATATTGGCTCTGTGGGAACTTTTTCAACTGCAGGGTAGCTGGAAGTGAAAGGAGGGTAAAAGGTCTTTTCCCATGCCCTCATAATCTGTCCATCACCTCCATGCCCCTACCAACCTATCCCCTTATTTAATATTGCCTTAGCTTATGTGTTGCCCCACACCCTATGACTTAAAGCACTGAACAGTTGAACACACTTGCCCACCTCCCCATCTCATTCACACACACTCTTTATCCTCTCATGTCTCCTTGGGACTGTCATTGCTTGGTGCACTCACACACATACATACAGTTCAACATGGGCATTATTTCACCTGTTAGACTGGATCACACAAGTCTCATCCTCTTTTTGTCAACAACTCGAGCCCCTGTTGGCCTGAAAGTGAGTCCCAGAAGAAAGGTTTCTTCTGTGATCACCCTCTCGCCGTTTTGCTTTTGTTTTTTTTACATTGAAGCCAGCCCCTTGTGCCAATAACAGACAAAAAGATGTGCTTCTTTTGACACCCAAGAATTAAGTAGAGGTAGGCACTCTCACTAGTGTCCAGTGTTATTTCCACCTATTATTTCCACCTTACTGTAATATCCCAAATTAAACACGGGGACTACCACATTTTGGCTCACATGAAGGAATTGAAAAATGAAGTGATCTGGTGAACGGGCTTCTAACGAGATAATAAGGATGGGCTTGGTGTGTGTGTATGTGTGTGTGTGTATGTGTGTGGTGTGAGGGAGATCTTCTGAATGGCAGAGAGAGAGAAGTGTGAATGGCTGCATGTGGTGCCTCGGGGAATACTGCAAGAGGAAGAAGATGTCTCCAGAAGAAACTGAGGAGACTCTCGAAGGAAGTGAGAAGCCCTAATGCCATAGAAACAGAGTGGAATCAACACAAGCCTAGCCTCTGACGTGCCTGGGATAGCATGGGAAAGTGGAACTGCTTGCCAAAAACAGCAGTCAAGGGTCTTGCTCTAATCTGTAATATCTTCAAAGTGTAACTGAGTGCTGTGAAAAAAGATGGAGGGGTCTAGACCTATAGCCATAACTGTTACATAGGCTACCACAGTTAGGGGATGTCTCTTTTTCCATGCCGTAAATCACTTTGTAACGTTTGTTTTGAAAAGTGCTATAAAATAAAGTTGTTTATTATTAGTACTACTACTGTTATTTCATAAGGGTGGAAATGCACCACAACATGTTTTTTCAAGTTCATGAGCGAAATGAGTGTAAAAGTTGCCATCCTGGCCAAGTCTTTAAGCTTGATGTAGCCTTAAAAAAAACATGAGGACAAATATCAGTTTGTCACTTCGATCTGAATCTGTGTGGGTCGGCCTAGTTGTGCCTAACTATAGTTAAATCACTCACAATAAAAGTTGTGAGTGAAAACCCTGCATGTGTAGTGCTGCAACGACACGTCAGCATCATTGATTACATGGTTTAGAATTTACGGTCCAAGAATTCCAAACATCCTAATTCTGGGAATATTGTAAACAAACCTAATAATATGGTGCTTTGTTTATTGTGTACTGTTGCAGCAGCCATACTGACAGCTGAACAGAAAAAAGAAAAAAAAAGTCACACAATTTGATGCACATGACGTTGCAGCATGATGGAAAAAGTTATCTGGCCAAATTGCTGTTCTCAGATCCAACACTGAAAAAATTGTACATACTGATAATAGTAGATGTTCCAGAAGTGCAAATTGTTTTCCAGTCCTCTTTAGAAATCAGCTGTCTGGCAATTAGAAGTGTGCTACTATAGTTGGGTAGGTCTACAGACTGAAACATAACGTAAATGTAGCTAGCAGTAACCATAACACAGTGTCTTATTTTGGTTCTGAAATCAATAATAGGCTGTAGTTTGGCTATAATGACGTATTTCACGTGAAAATTAATGTAAAACTCTGAAATGTTTAACTGCAAATAAATAAATTGTAAAGCGCAATTGTTTTAAATTGTTAATTAGTTGTTTGATTCAGAAAAACAATCAACAGATTATTTAAAAACTAAAAAGTTAAAAGAAAAAGAAATGAAGAACTTTTATTGATGAAGCCTTTTCTCTTCATAGAGCACTCTCCTATAGTTCTATAGGAGAACAATGACGTCACAGTCACAACTTAAAAAATACCTAGAAAACACACAAGCCTATACAAACGCAGAAAGTATACCCAGGTAATATTCATTTAAGAGTCTAGGGTCGTAATTTCATATCTAGATTACTACAATTGCCTGTATGTAGTTATCAATATTGAGATGTTGTTAAAGCCTGAATGCCAGCAGTTACTGCTGAACCCTCAGGCAGATATTGGAGATTGACAGCTGTAAATCCTTCGATATATCCAATGGAAAGGTTTCAGTCTTTCAGTCAGGAAAGATTTTGGTGACCACAGATCTGTAGCATGGATTCTAACTTGTGCAACTACTATACTTGCACCCACATGCCATATAGGCTTATATCTGAGCAGTGAGCATTGAAAAAGTGAAGATATTTTATATTAGAAAGTCAATTAAGAGTTGAGGAAGTTGACCTCAAGTCGATTTCAAACTACCAGATATCCTTATGCAAGAAGAATACACATTTTATCTTGACTTTTGTCCATTTTAAGCAAGTTAAATGGATTTTGTCTTTTCACATATCTGTCCTAAATATATATATACATCAACGTAAAAACACATAGTATGCATTTCTCCAGAGATCAGAATGCAGTATTGGTTGCAGTGCAGTTTTTCTGCAGCATTTAAGGGCTCAGTGCTTTGCTCAAGGGCACGCTGGAAGTACAGAATGGGAAATCAGCACAGTAGATCAGAATGTGACTGGTGAGTTAAAAGTCAGCTTCCCCCTGAATGATACTGTAAACATAATTCCAATCCCTCTCCAGTTGTTGCACAAACCACTAACAGTTTATACACGGAAAGCACCCTACTGTTAATGTCAAGGAGCATTCCATCATAAATCTATTTGGAAATCCTATCTAAAAAAATAAATAAATAAATAAATAAACAAAAAAGAATCACATCAAGGGAGCATCCAAGAACAATGTTCTGTCTAAGATTGGTTTGGTGACCTACATGTAGCACTGACCACATAATAAGATCTTGTCATTAGTCCACTTGTCGCTGGAGATTTCATCAACATAAGCAGGTTTGGCGATGGTGGGAAATGATATTAGCTGCTGGGACTTTCTCATGCCTTGGGGTTTCATGAATTGACACCCATGTAGAAGAGTGCATTTTGAATAGTTTGCATAGGTGAGGTTCTACAACATTCTCCATCTAGCTGGGGGACTGCATCAGGGGCCCCAGGGCGGTCACTGGAGCCCACTGCCAAGACCCCTGACCTAAACACAAGAGTCAAACCAAACCTAGCCTTTGTACCCAGAGCACACAAATAGTCAATTTAAAAGTTGGAATTCAATGGGTCCCAAGTAACTGACCTGATACCCAATGGAAAAAAAGAGTTAATTGGCGTTTGACTGTCAATGTCCTGCACGTAACACTGCTAGCCCATTTTCTCTTCACCTCCCTCAACTAATGTAAAGCATGTGGTCATGATGATGCTCCACCAAAACCATTGACGCTATCTAACGGTTGCATGCTAGCCTAAAGCTAGCCTCTAGCCGCCTGGGGTTTCACTCCATTCAGTAGTTACTGTTGGACTGCCGTATGTCAAAACGTCACACCGTTAATGGTTTATGCAATGTAGTGAGAGTAAGGTCCATTGGTGCTGTCAACGTCCGTGTTTAAAGGTTAGCTTGGCCATCATGTTCTGCTAGCTAGCTGCAAAAATGAATGGGGGTTGGGCTAGCACACAGCATCCAATAGTCACAATCTGGTCAGTGATAACGTGAGCTATTATAGCACTCACCTGATTATAGTGCACCCTGAACGGTTTCAAATAGTTGGAGGCGGTGCATGGAACGACTTCAATGTTATTAATCTGGTCCATAGTTTACACTTTGCTAGACTGATGGCTCGCCGATGTTTCTCTCGCCGCACAGTGTAAAAACAACTAGTTAGCAAACCGCAATGAAGGAATGCCTACGGAAGCCGGTAAAGGACAGATACTGTCACTCTGAGTGGTTCACGCTGCGTTCACGTCCTATGGGAATGACCGGCGAAAGTTGAAAGTACTTCGATAGCGTTCACGTGTAAAACCTGTTGAAAACGATGATTAAACAGAAGTAGTCTTTGGTTTCCCCCCTGATCCCAGGTTCCCAGGTTTTTCCATACTTGACACATTTTGGTTCATGTTTTACAGCATAACAAACATCACAATTTCACCCACAAATGAAAAATATCCAGCAGGTGTTTCTTGTCTTATTCCTAATAGGCAAAAATCCTAGTGCAAAATTGTTCTGAATGTGCAAGTAGCTCGCTTCCTGGTTTTAGGGGCTGTCTATGATACTGAAAGAGGACCCAAGAGACCAAGGCTTCCAAAGTTAGGCTTCCACTTGAGGCTAGAGCTGACCAACAAGGACTCATTATGATGCATAAAACTGGCAGTGGTAACCCCAACAAAAGACTCATAAACAGATCCACTTCCCCTATTTGTCCCTGCCTCCATCAATCAAGCACGCCCCCTGACATGAAGGCAAAGAGGATTAATTGGATTAGTTGTATTGTTAATTGTCCTGTCTAGATCAAGGACCACTATTAAAATAAGTCCTTGTTGTGATTGTGCTTAATAATTCCACAATGCATCTAACATGTATTTAATGCGTTTTAATAACTGTCAACTAAAATAAACTAAAATAAACTTTGCTAAACTAAAATGTATAAAAATTACTATTATGTAAGACATCCATAGAACTAGAAAATAAATTATCACAGCTATGGTGTCTTTTGGTAATCGTGAATACATTTATCAATAACAATGTGTATCATGCTATGCCTATGATATGGGGACTTTGAAAATTAGCTAAATCTACTCTCCTTGCTCACATTAAATATACCTGTAACCTTGGCGCTGGCACCTGAATCATGGTACATATTGTTTTTTCTAGATCAAACAAGTCCATATACACATACAAAAACATACTGATTCCTTATGGTAGGAATGTCTGATGGAAAATAATATCTTCCCAAATTTCAGATTCCTCCTTAATTAAAAAATATTGCCGTGTGTTGTTCCAATACGAATGCAAGCCAATCGTTGACAGTTTCCGAAACATTTCAAACTGGTGTCTAGCCGTCACATCCTGGCAACTTTTGTATCAAAAGATCAATCAATCAGTTGTGGGTGAAAAAAGTCTTCAAACTAATCCCTTATGAAAAAGTAATAGTATACCTCTAATAATAATATCACAGCGAATAGGAATATTATATGAATACTCTCTAATGTACCACAGACACCATAAATCCATAGTAGAATATTACAAAAGAATCAGACTGATTGTGATATACTCAGATTCCTGTTTGGGATTTTAAAGGATGTGACCTTTTTAAAGGAAGATCCTTGAGGAAGTACCAGCAGGAAAGAGGACATACATGTGTCCAGGTAACTATTTGACTACACTATTTTGTGTTGTTGGCCACTACTTGAATTTTACTCATTTACTCATCTACATCCCCGTTACCTTTAAAAATTAACTTCCGGCTGTGAGGTTAGGGCGAAAAAACAAAGCATCTGGTTAAAAAGGATGTGCGAGGAAAGAGACCAAGTGGTGAGGATTAGCAGACTTCAATGGTCTTTGGACGGCTGACCTTACTCATCTGGTCACACACACCTCAGCTTACATTTCATGAGAACCATCTGGTTAGTCTCTCTTTCTCTCTTCCTCTTCCTCTCTCCAATACTGGCCTTTTATTAGCAAACAGACGCTGTTTGTTTAAGTGTATATCAATACTATGTTGCATTGGTGCTAATGTGACAGTGTGACTAGATTCCACACAAGCGTGGATGGATATGTTATTATTAATAGTAGTAGTAGCAGTTCCATTGTCTGAATACTGTTTCAGAGGCTTTTTTCCACCCTGATAAGAATACATTTCTGGCGGAAATACTTTGGGGTTTCTGGATTTTCTTGGCATGAAAGTGGTCAAACACTACCAGCAGCTCCAGTCCAAAAATATCAGTATACGACCTTCAGTCGAGCGCAGAAATAAATCTCCTTAGGTACCATAATTGTTTCAGAGGAAAACAACAGCATGCAATGCTTTAGTGTATTTTTTTATTTCTTTTTTCTATATATTTCCTTTTATATTTTGCATCTACATATATATATATATATACGTATATATGTATTATTCACAACTTTACCACTTCAAGAGCAAAAACTTCACCTGATGAAACGTCACCAGGGTGTGGTAAAAGTCATTTTGTACAAATCATCTCTGTTCTTTATTGAGCAGTATATAATTAAAAAAAACAAAGTCAGAGTTTTTTGGGGGTTTTTTAGAAAATGTAACTTTAACTATAAATCTTCACACCTTAGTTGCAATTTTAATCTCCCATAATCCTCTGCATATGCAATGACTTTTGATGATGTTATTCGAAGGGAGAGCTTACTTCTGGGTTCTTCATCTGTTGTCCTCTCAAGTGTGACATCATTTTCCAGCCCAAATAAGGGACTCCAGACCCCGCCCCCTTTTAGTCTACCATCAAAATGAACGAGGGGTGTAAAATAATTGCCTCTGACTGTGTCCAATGCTAATTTTGACTATTTTGGCTCTCTATTATGCATTTCTTTAAAAAGAATGAAATCGCTAACCATACTTAGCTTAGCATCCCTGCATTTGTCCCATGAATAATGTAACATCCACATATGGTTGTTAAATATTGAGGCGAAATTCATTGAAACTAACATTTTTTAAATTATTTTACTTGGAAAATTCAGCTGCGTTGTTGTAGTAACAGAACAAGACTCATTTCAGTCATGAAGCTTCTCATTAGATAAAATGCTAGTGTGATGAGGAGCCCACCATCCTTAAAATGCTGAGTAATGAATGAGATGGGCATGATGGGAGCAGCTCTTTCTCACCAACCCGGCCTTGGTAGGGTGAGGTTCGATGATGTCACCACCTCACATCAGTAACAGCCCCATAATGGAAAGCAGTCTGCAGAGCTCCAATCTCGATGGGGCCGACTTCCTCCACCAAATGAGCCCCAGACTCCCCACCCGCTACAATAGGACAGGATGTAACACTTTTGCTAGCTGATTTACATCTAAATAAATACGGGCCTAGACAAAACAATGTGTGCACCCACAAAGAGGAACCGGCGTCTCTCTTCTGGGCAGGTCCGATTTATATTGCCCGATCCGGCCAAGCTGCAGGTCCCGATAAGCTGGGAGGGACCGCTGACTTTTTAAGCATTGTGCTGGAGGCACCATGCTCTGGTGGGCTGCCACACTCCGAAAAAGTGCTCCCGGTCCCCACTAGTTCATAAGTTCAAGAAACTGTGGCAAAAGAATGCAAGGATAAAATGAGACTAGGGTACAAAGTAAAAGCACAAAAAGAGAACTCACAATGGATGGTCAAGTGAGAGTTTTTGCATTAAAGCTTTCCAGGGATCATTCACAGTGAGCCCACTGAGTAGCAGGGATGGTTACTGATTGCTTTTAGGGCTCGACTGATATGGGTTTTTGAAGGCCGATATTTCTGGACTGAAGTCGCTGATAAATATTTCATGCCAATATTCTATATCTCTCTCGATTTGTTGTTTCTCCCCAAAATGTTTTCTTGTGAGGGTGGAATAGCCTCTGAAACAGCATCTAGACCATGTGACACTAAAACTTTGCATTCCAAAACTAATCATCATTTAATCATTTTGAGATACTATTGATCCATATTAGACGAACTGACTCTGATTTAGTTAAAAAGGCTTTTATTTTGCATTCATTGAAAGCTGATAGATGCCTATTATATCCAGGCCCTCCCAGGTCCTACAAAGAGACCAGCCATAGAGCAGCCTCTCTTTTCTCCATTTTGCTCCCACATAACCACACAAAGAAAAAACTGTCAAGTGTCAACCGTTGAAATGAAGTTCTGACAAGATTGTCAAGCAAAATTAGTTTATTCGTTTTGGTTATTCACAGGCTGGAGCCTATCCGAGCATGCATTGGACGGAAGGCAGGGAAACTCCCTTGACAGGTTGCCAACATTGGCAACATGAATGCTGGAAATAATTTATTTCTGTAAGTTGTAGGGAGGGAGAGCACTCAAGACATGAACATGACATGCTGGCAACACGAACACATGATTAATTCAAAAAAATCATTATCATCATCATTATATTTTTTATTGCAATCCTGGAGCCTGACGGACTGTGGGAGTTTAATCCAGGAGGGAAGGAAATATTGAGACAAGCAGGCAGAATACACAGCATCAATGTATGTACACTGTAAAACCTCAACACCAACTCATCCTTAATCCTTATTTGAATGTATATTGATGTGTTTGTCAAGTTCATCTTAGTCTCGCTAGATATCAGTGGCATAACTTATAATAATGAGTTCAGGAGTTGTGACTTGAAATTATGAGTTGAAATAATAATAAGAAATATTATTAGTTTATTGGCATACTTCCCAGGGTGCATTGCATTTGAGTTAATTCCCCAGAAAAGTTTCCTTCCTGTTATTTAGATAATGTTACAGGACAGACTTGTTATGTATGTATGTATGTTAGATGATGTGTATGTCTAATAAAAATGAAAATAATGATAACCATGATGACAATTAGTATCCAAAGTATCCACCTTGGGTCTATGAAACATGCCTGTGAATTTTTTCCAAGGTAAAAAAATAAAAATAAATAAACAAATGTATTTTAAAATGTATAAATACTCTTAGTAATTTATCCTCTAGTTCCTCTCTCCCTCCTGAAGAGTTACAGGCAGTTTTGGGGGTGTTTCTAACAGCCAGAAAGATCTCTGATTAGCTGGACAAACTAGATGGTCCGCCCCCTGCCCCAAACATAAGCTGATTGGTCAACTCCATTAAAGTGAGCTTTCTATGTAACAATCCTACTGTGTTCTGACTGACTCGTTTCAGAGGTGACGTTTGTCCTAAATACAACTTTGGTGTGTACACTAGGAACATCGGGAGAGTGTAAAACCCATGTTCATTCGTTCAATGATGCATCTCACTACTGTGTTGCAACATTTTCAAAATTACACTGAATGGCCCAAAGGGGGCACCACATGGTTTGTTTGTGTGTATTGTGTATATGTGTGATATCTCAGACACCCTTGATCGGATTTTGACGAAACCTGGGGAAATGATGCATCCCACCACTGCAGTCCAGCATTTTCAACATTACACTGATTGGTTCAAAGGGGGTGCTATAGCTACAGGTCAAAATAAGGTGACATATTTGTTACCTATTGGTCATCTGGGGACTGCATCATTCATGGTGGACAACAAGTTAATAATATCTGATATGGGCTTCTGTATGGATGACCTGGATTATGGCAGTGGTTTGCTACATCACATCCTGTGATCATTTCTTTTAACAAAACAAAGAAGAATGTTTGAAATATACTGCAGCTTTTGCTATATAATGAATTTTCATGCAAGGGCCGAACACCGTATCCTTTCTAGGGCCTCATCTGAACACTACCCACAAAGGCCCCCAAAAACCCTTATCTGCTTCTCAGCTCTGGTCCTGGGGCGTCCACAACGTGTTAATCCCATCCTTCCAAGAACATGCTGGTGCGGGGCCCTCACAGTCACGGCCAATTACTGTCTGCAGGCGGCTGATGGAAGCCAGACTTCCTCGGGCTTAGCGCAACGCCAAACCTGGAGCCTCCCTGAGGTCACCAAGCGTCAGAGTCTCTTCCTGTCTGTCCTGTCTGTCTTACTCTCTGTCCCTCACATAGTTTCCTTTACACAGTGGATCACATAGCCATCCTTTTGTTAGTTATTTGTTACTTCTTATATCTGCAGACTGCACTGGGGTTAGACAGATATATCCACTATTGGCCTTTTAGTAAAAATCAGCCAGTCGATGCCACCCCTGATATGATGGATATGATGATCAGTTTGATTGATTACATATTTATTGTAGATTGATCAATACTACACTGGCTGTTTACGGTAAAATCCTTAGCCTGAATTGATTCTGGGCGATGATGATGATGATGATGACGATGATGATTATTATAATACTGGGTTTTAGTGGAGAGTTTTTGTGTGTAAATGCTGTTTCAGAGGCTTTTCCACCCTGCCAAGAATATGACTCTGGGGGAAACACTGAATCCTTGTAATGCTTCTGCAATTTTTCGCATGAAAATGTTCATATGTCAATATATAGATAAACATATAAGATAAAGAATAGATAAAGATATAAATATCGGCTATTGCAGGTTTCAATCCAAAGAAATCAGCATCAGCACGCGGTTACCAGCTTTCAAAAGCAAGAAATCATGTTCGATACCCACAACCATTACGTATTCTGGAAACATTGGACCAACCCTCATTTTGGAGGAAAAAAAAAAATTCAAGTGGTCTATCCATAGCGTAGTTTATCAGCAGGGGTCAAGCAGGGATTTGGGCTGGGGCCCCAGGGAATGCACTTAGCCAAGGTGGCTGCTGCACCTCTGTTAGCGGGCTCAGGGTGTGGGTGCAAGACGGCCGGTATCCACCCATCCTCCGGTCTGGACGCTCAGTCGCCACTCGCCTCGTCCCGGAGACGCTCCCAAATCCTCCCACGCAGACCCGGATTTCAAAATAGCGCCACGTGTCGCCATGGCACTCAATAACACATCGACAGGAGCCCGCATGTTGTGTGGGTGGGGTGTGTGCGAGGAGTCGACGGAGGATCCATGGTGAAGACAGCGAGGCATGGCTGTATCTCTCAAGCAGCTGTGGGTGTTGGGTGGACGTCTTGAAGGACTGGCAGATGAAAGTTCAACTTCACGTAGCTCTCCTGTCAATCAGTCAGTCAATCAATCAGCCTTTATTTGCATGGGATGCAACTCAAAGTGCTTCACAATAACACTAAAATTATACTTGTGCAAAGGAACACAATAAGGAATCAAACAAGACAAAGGAAGGGGAAAGAGCAATATTTGAAGGCCTCTTTTAGAGGCATCTGTAGATCCTGCTGCCCTCAGACGCTCTGGTAGGGTGTTCCATCAACGGGGCGTACTTAACAAATGACGCCTTGATAAAGGTTTTAGTCCTAGTCCAGGGAACAACTAAGGACGCACTCACATTAGGCCATCTGAACCGGGCGCGGTTCACTTAACCGTGCGCGGCCCAGTTGACAAATAAGCCACAAAGTAAAATTATGAACTCCACTGTGCTGTGCAAAAGCGCTTTTCTTCCACACAAGAAGTTGCATCGTGATGACGTAAACGCGCCCGTGCACGGAACGTTTA
>CABFOQ010007222.1:4123-18144 GCA_900660455.1 Gephyroberyx darwinii
CCCGCTGTCCACAAGCCATGTGGCGCCGTGCCTTGCTCATCTCCCGAGCCAATCATTGACCTTCGTCCTCCCCACTCGGTGAAAGAGGTTCACATTTGAGTGAAGGCCAACCTTTTTGATGTTGATAGATACCCATTATATCAACTTGACAAATCAAGCTAAAATTGAAAAATGTGACCTAGTTAGCTGCTAGCTGTTGGTACTTTAGAAGTATATAAGTCTAAGTAACGAGCACAGAGAGCAGCAAAATGACTTTGAGACTTATTTAAGCAGTGGTAAGGTAAAACAGCGGTTCAATTCTGGTCCTCGGGGGCCCAGAGTACGACTGGTTTCATATCCTGGCAGGTCCCAGGTCTAAATCAGGCCCCGATTAAGACGGTCGGCACGACAACCAGCCTGGGTCCCTGAGGACCAGGATTGAGAACCGCCTATGTGGAATGTCACTGAAATATGTTAATATGTATAATCACTACAGTGTGACGGGATAAAACCTAGAAATTGTTTTGGAAAAATTTTTGTAAATTCCCACTTTTGCCAAAACATTGAACTGCCCAGCAAGCTAATTAGCCATTAGCTGCTAGTTGGTTAGGTGGACGGGCCGCTGTTGGCAGCCTTGGAGGAGGCGGCTACCTTCGAGTGCCAGTATCTCATAGCTAGAAAGAGCCACTGCTCTGATTGGCTGGTAGGACTAAGGGTCCAGCTCCCCCCACCACCACCTGCTCCAAACTGGAGATTGGTCATCTCCAGTAAAATCATGATCTGACCGGCCTTGTTCTAAATTTAACTTTGGCAATACAACAAATGGTACATTTTTCTTTTCTTTTTTTACTGTGACAAGGACCATCCACAATTGTATACCTATAAAAAATATTACATTATCCATTTCTAATGAATGCACTTTGTTCTGTCATATATTGTTGCCCTAACTGCTCGCGACCCAAAGCAAAGATAGATTGCTTACTGGGCCGTTTAATGTTTCACAGTGGATTTCTCATATTGTGAGTTTAATTGTGATTAAGCACAATCAATACTTTCCAATCTAACTTTATCAGAGGTTTAAATGAAAGCATTACTCCTGAGGCCAGAGCACATTATAAACCGTACAGTGTGGTGCAGCAACACACACACCCACACACACATACACACACACAGTGCAACCTTAATTCCATCGCAGTTGCTCTGACCTCCTTTGCTCTTATAAAACACCCAATGTCACCATCTCTCTCGCTCACGACAGAGAAAATGAGTTTGGATGCAGTAATTTCTGGAAAGATGACAAGTTTATTGTGTTGTGATCTACGGGCTCCTGAGTGATGAGATGCTGCTGTGAAGCTCTGCCTCCCAGACACTGTTTTTCCTGCTTGTTAAAGTTGTGAAATGCCTTCTGTAGCCCCAAAAATGGTCTCCACACAACTTCCCTATCACATTTCCTCGTGCCTTTTTAAAAAAAATTAATTCATTTCCTGTACCTGCTTATTTCTTTTTCACAGATTCACAGGAAACTGTAGCCTATCCCAGCATGCACTGAGGCAGGCAGGAAGGAAGGTAGCCACCCCACTCACAATCATAGCTATGGGCACTTTAGAGTCTCCAGTCCATGTCTGTGGACTGTGGGAAGAAACCAAACAACATGCAAACTCCAGACAGAAAGGGCTGGGAATCAAACCCACATCCTTGAAATCTTCAATTAATCTTAAAATACCTTGTATCTGAACATCCCACAATGCCTTTCTTCTATGGAATAAAGAACAGGGAAAAAAGGGACACTGGAAGTTAACTGTATGAACATAAGAGTCCTTCCTTTCTCTTTCCCTCTACCATTCTGTCTATCAATCTGTTCATCTATCTAATCTTGTTTCTATATATATCTGAAGTTTGGATCAACTTCCTGTATTGGTTCAGACACTTGCTCAAAGGGATTAAGGGACGTATCCTCTCTTCTCCGGAACGGACAACTTCCTTCCTTCCCTCCTCAGGTGTTGGGATTTTTTTCCAGGCGTAGCTGTCCGTCAGCCCGGGTCAGCTTCGCACACCGAATCACCCACAGGAATAGATAGGACAGGTACAGAGGATATCTCTGTCAGCCCCCCTGACACGCAAGTCACCCGAGAGGGAAAGGCAAGGAAGGCGAACAGAGGAGGTGGAAAATGGATGGATGGGGATGCAACAAAAGAGAGCGAGAGAAAGTCCCCAGAGGGAGAGTGAGAGGCAAAGAAAGCGTGATTGGCGTGAGAAGGTGGCGCGATAAGAAAAGAGACGGGAGATGATGGGAGCATCAGTGGGAAATGTATGGTGGGGCGCTTCAAAGAAGCTAGGGGAGGGCCCCCATTGTGGCACAGAAGTAGGTTTATACTGATGTATGGGTTTGCCGAAGCACAGGGGCCATTTCATTAAAAATCAGATACGGGCCAGTCTGTGTCACCCACCTCTCATATGATGCAGTTGGTTTGGAATGTATTGCAGAATCTATCAGTGCTACACTGGAAGCCCCTTAACCTGAAATGATCAGCTTCCACTCAAAAATACCATGAATGATTTTCTCATTATTATTATCATCATGACCGGGCTTCAATACTTACCTCTTACTGCCATTAGGGGCCGCCAACATGCAAACATTCCATAGTGTAGCGTTCACTGGAGAGTTTTAAACACTCAATCCTTGTAATTTGGGGGATTTTTTGGCTTGAAAATGGACAGATTCAAATATATTGACCCATATCAGTGTAACCCTCACTCAGAAGGTCAGGAGATGCGACGGTTCAAGATGAGTGGACGTGACGGACTCTGGAGCTGTCGCTCAGCATGGGGCCTGCCACACCAGAAGTGTTTCTGATCCTTTCCCAGTAGACCTGAAGGAGGAGGAAGTAAAAAGATTTTAATTTTTTTTTGCATCCAACCATCTTTTCATTGCATGAACTCCTTTAGTTTCAGAGGGCAAGGGGACAGAGAGGCCCCAGGGGAGGTTGAGGAAAGGAATCCACGTACGCTAGAAAGGCAAAGAGCATTAAAGGCAAGAGGAGAGACGACAGCGAAGGAGACAAAACATGACAGAGCCGACTCGCGGAGTGAGGAGGCGCTATGCTAACAAGGAGCCACGGCTACCCAACTGCAAACAAATTTACTCCGAAATGCTCCGAATAAAGGTATTGAATTGAAACGGACTCGTGACAGACGTGAGATTGGCCCAGGTCAGATGGAACACAGGTAATGATGATGAGAGGAATGTTATCGTGCAGGCTGAGAGATGAGCAGAGGAGAGAATACAGAAGATTGGGGGGTGGGGGGGACCAATAATTTAGTTCTGGCTAAGTATATAGTATACATCCACAACATGTAATCTATATAATAATATGCTACTCTATATTATTATTATTCTCCAGTGTTGACGATTGTTATTGTTCAGAGAGAGGAAATAAGATGTATAGGAGGAAATGGCTGACCTGCCAACCTGTATGTATTTTGCGTAGCAGCTCTGAAATGATTGACCATTGCGTAATGTCAATATTCCAGCCAATCAGCACTCTTTGGTACTTCCTTCCCCCCTCCTCCTCCCTCCTCACATTCAAGTTCAAGTCATTTATTATCAAATGTGCAGCATCACTTACAGTCATACTGTACAATGAAATGTTTTGGACGAGGCTCATTCCAACAAGGTAGGTACACATCAAATCAAATTAAAAAAAATCAAAATCAAAAAAATCAAAAAAATCAAAAAGATAAAATAGAATAAGTAAAATAAAAGTAGCAATGGAACAGGTTAAGGGCTAAACTAGATGCGAAGCAGCAGGTTGGTAAACATGAATGATCTAAAGATACAGATGTGCAGGTTAAAGTGCATGTGCATATAAGTATTGTACATAAAGTGACGTGGGTATGAGGTATAGTTATAGTTCAACAGTTCAGTAATTAATACTGTCACATCCGTGCCCCACCTCCTCTCTCGCTCTCTCTGTTTCTCAACGGCACAAAGGCAATACACACAAATCAAGAAGAAGAGGTAGCCGTAGTATATAGATAGGTACTATAGTTTCCATAGCAGGCCGGTGAGCGAGCCCTAGACAACACAGGCACAAGTCCAGGAGAAGATTACATGGAGGAGACACGATCAGAAACAGGAAGTAGTTTGACATTAGAGGTCAGGGGGGTGGATGGGCGTATACACTTGCCCACTTGATCCTAACTTAACCAGTTGTTTTGACTAAACCTTTTCTTTTCTTTTCTTTTTTTTAACGTGACGAACAGGTGAAAATGGCATGTCCAATACGTGTTCTTGCCACACATGGAAGAATGTCATGTTCACATGATCCATGTCCACAACTCGTAGCTCTATTTTCGTGATTTAATGGTGCACGACGCAAAGCAGTGTCAAAGGTGCACAGCATGAGTGCACAGGGCGTGGCAACTGAACATGGAAATGGGAATATGGTTGGATTAGGAGGACTCCATTAGCAGTAGCTGGGTTGAGCCTATGACCAATCAAATCGGCTCTTTTCGCTTTAAAAGCAGTGCACTCTGCGCAACGGGGCACTGACAATTTGCTGACGCAAGAGAACAGTCCGGAGCGGTTCTGCCACAAAAGTTTCTCCTAAGAGGAAACTGATGTCTCACTGAATAAAAAATGTTGCATCTCATTTTTTTCCAGCTTGAGGGTTGTACATCAAAGAAAACACCCATGTGCACCTGAGGAAAATGCCACAAAGCTCCACCATCCACCCCGCACCATCATGAAAATAAAGCCCATAATCTGCATTTCAGAGTTTGTGCTCATTTTCCAAAATTTTATAAGACTGTGTTGTACATGAGATAAAACAAGTTTCAGCAGGCGCTACACGCACACACTATGCCAAAACATTCCCCAAGCCTGGCAGGTCTGAAGAAGAGAAGGAATCATATATATATATAACTCTGACTTTAGCAAGTTTACATTGACTTCCACTTGAATTTTATTGTTTTATTTTTTATTTTCCACTTGATTATTTTAGTAATTAGTATTTATATTTTTTCTATTTACCACTTGAATTTATTATTATTATTATTATTATTATTATTATTATTATTATTAACATTATTAGCATTATTATTATTATTAGCCTTAATTATCCAGTATTGGCTATTGTAACTCTAGTTCAGAATATAGCCACCAAAACATGTAACTCTTATTTTAGCAATCTTACATTGGGTTCAAAGATTTGATTGATAACTTTCAAAGCAATAACTGGCATAGTCCCGGTTTATATTACGAAGCATGATAGACCAGAAGGTCTTCAGGCAGCACTCTTTTTTCCATCTTTTCCCAAGGAGTGTCCTCCTTTAAAACACTTTAAAAAATGGCTTTTTAATAGCTTTTAATTATTCTACGCCTGTTGAGGCCCAAAAGCATTGAAAGCGTCTGATGCGCCTCATGCGTCAAACCACCCGAACACGTATACTCCAAACATTTGATTTTGTAACGTCAGCAACCAGCAGTTTGGATTTTAATTGAGGCTAACTGAATTATTGTGTCCAGTGAAATCCAACTAGAGAAGTTACCTATTTAAATTCTAGGCTATCAGGTGCCAATGTTAGCTACAGCTAGCACACAGTTCAGAAAATATGAATACTAGCTGGTCTCCAACTACATTATATTGAACAGTGACATTAACTGTAGAGCAGGGTATAAAACAATTGTATGTCTTTATAAAGAAAATATGATACAGTACCCATCGTGGTTGTGAAAATCAACTGCTATGGGTACTTGGCGCTTTAAATTTGATGCTTGAGGTGCACCTTCTCTATAGTTCACCTTATCTTATAAAGCAATTTGAAACAATTTTATTAGTAGTAGTATGATAATAATGAGAATAATAGAAGCAGTGTAGTAGTAGTAATATAATAAAACTATTGCTATTCCTATTACATTACTAGGAATCTGACAGATGAGAGAAAAGAGAAGGGAAGATGAAGAAAGCAATAGCAGTGACCGTAATGGAGCTGGAGGACAGAGAGCGAAAGAGAAGAGGAGAATATAACTAATGAAAATGACTAGTCATTGTACTTGAGTAGATTTCTTTTGGTTAATGCTACTGTACTTACTGTACTGTACTTATAGTATTTTTTGCAATACCAACACCGTTTCTCTTAACTGAGTTTGTGTTCGTGGAGGTGTGCATGTGTGTGCTAAAAAAAGTTGTATAAAGTGAAATATTCCTACTAGTAGGCAAGGCAAGTTTATTTGTTCAATTATAGTTATAGTTCAAAGTGCTTTACATGAGGCATTAAAAGACATTTTAAACAAGGAAAGATATTAAAAAATAATAATAATAAATATATAAAATAAATAAAATAAAAAATGAGTACTACTGTGCACTGAGCTCAGCTTTTTGAAAATGGTTATGTGCTTTCTGTCTGCTAAACATGTCTACTAAAGGTACAAATAAATCTCAATTTCTACCACTAATGTTCGCTGCAGTGGGAAACACTCTGGACCTTCAAGGTATTCAGTGAAGGCCCATGAAAAAAATAATGAGAATTATAAAATTAATGTTTTTTGTTTTTTTACTTTATTAAATTATTATTTCATTTTATTTTTAATTACTTAAATAATATAGGCTAATTGAATGATTTAATTGAAATCTGTGATCTCTCAATATTGAGATTAGGTTTCACATGACAGGCAAAGGGTTCATAAAAGGATGGAAAATGGGCCAATCATGATTTTTCTTGTGATGGACTCTGGGTAGAAAACTGCCAACTACGTTACTAGAATGCGAATGCCCACCACATTCAAATAAATGAAGGGCACATTTGATCTGTCAAGTGCGTTAGCCAATCGTATTTTGAGTTGTTAGGGTGGGACCTTTTTTCAATGTCCTACGATCTTCCGGCATTCACTGGTATTTGCGTGATGAGCAGTAACATTAGACTCAATTCAGTCGGGCAGAACTTCAGACCCATATTTTGCCCATATTTTGTGTCACCGGAAATGTGATTGTTCATGCAGGTGTGTAATAAAAGATTTTTTGTCCTCTTTGTTATCGTAAAGTTCACATTATTGAAGCTCAGTTGTAGACCTAGATTTAAAATGTTGGAGTGACTGTGCCAATGCGAACCTCTGTATTTACTATCCTGTTTGTCATGGTTTTGCCCTGTTTTCCTTCTCTCCCTAGTGTATGTAGTCTTGTGTTCTCCCAGTCTTGGTCTCTCTTTCTCTCTCTCTTAATGTTTTAAAATCTGAAACATATGTGTTCCGTCATGTGTTCTAGGAAAACGGGTGTACAGATGCAATTTGGGTTGCAAGGCATCAACTCATTGTCATTGCTTCAAATGTGGAGTAACTGTAAACCAAAAAGCAGGATTTATTTTACACATCAGAAGATGTACCAACACAGGACCCCCAGCACCACTACCTGGACCTCCTGCCAGGGGCGGATTTAGTGATTTCGGAGCACAAGGCAAAGACATGTATGGGGCCCTCCTCACTCCCAATTCTCACCCTTTTCTATCCTTATTACTCAAAACAATCAGACCTATTTGTGACACATACCTTCTCACTGGTCCCTGGAGTGCCGAGTGGGAGAGCTGCTGAAAGACGTGCCGAGGGCGGCGAGTGGCAGCCAGGTATGAAAAAGTGTGAAAAAGTTTAAATCAATGAACTTTGACCCTCGCCGTGCGGCAAATTTGCTACCAGTAACCAATCGGATTGAAGACCATTGCTTTTTTTTGGTCCGCTACTACTAAATTCTACTTCAGAGGAAAAATGTAGGAAAACTTAATTGCGGTGTCCAGTTGTAATGTCTGCAGTACCTCACGGTATTTTAACTTCTATGGTATCCCTAGTAACCTTCTAAAAATATTATAGGATTACTATACTTGATTTTTTTCTAAAAGGAAAGAACATTTCGTCAAGTTTTTTTTCCATTTCACTTTTTCATTTTTTACTTTTATAACTTCCATGCTTCCACGTCAAGGTGCCAGCCCTGCCCGCCTTTCATGCACCATGTAGGGGCCGTGTGAGGAGAGCAGCTCGGCGGACAGGGGCGTGGAGGAGACCTTTGATGTGGGCAATGAGAACATCGGCGGCGGTACTGCTGCAACAATAGTTATCGCTTTCTTTCGACGATCCATGGTAATAGTAATGGCTACCCTTTGTCAACAAAATGGTTAGCCATGGTAACCAGACCTCCATGATGAGCGACACACCCACAGGTGGCGAGTAGTAGGCGAGTAGCAGGCAGTGAGTAGCAGGTGGCGAGTAGTAGGTGGCGGCGGCGGCGGCCTCGCTGCTTCCAGTGTGTAAGTCACACACGCTGTGTTGTTTACATTTCACTTTCTGTCGCGCTTCGCACTTCAAATGGAATAGTCCATTTTAGCCCAGGCTGAAGGGGGGGGGTGGCACAGTGACAGTGCTAAAAATAATCACTCTAATAAAATGTTGCTATTTTGGATATGTTAAAATCTGTTTGACGGAAAACAATTTATATATACTTAATTTGTATTTTTGGATTTTCTAAAAATGTAAATTTGTAATTTATTAGGTGCAATACATTCTTTGACACACTCTCTATTTAAGTTCTTTTACATTTCTTCTACTTTTATTCCTCCAAGGAGTGGAGGAGGGCAGAAGAGGGGTAGCTATTATAAAAACATAAATATTCATTATTCAGGTGAACCAGTTAGTTCCAATTGTGTAATGCTATGAATATATTTTTATTATTCAGTTTATATAAATGCTCTACATTTCTCTGAAAAGTGATAAATAAATATGATCATTATATAAATTGACGCAAGTCAATTCACCAGTTACCAGGCCGTGCATGAGCCAGGAATAGTAGCAGTCAACACAACATGGTGTTAATCACATCAGTATATGATTTATAATATATATTTGTGGTATCTAGAGTCACATGTCAAGTCGGCTGTTACTACAAAAATTTGTAGCTCTAGTCAAAGGATCAAAGTATCAACAGACAGCAACGTTTTTATTCAACATTTTAAACAGGCACACCAATTGCGAACCCAAGGCTAACGTTATTTTACAATAACAATCTTAGGAATATTTATAGTTAGCCTGCTGTATCATCACAACCTCTTTGGTTGAATCGAATGAAGCATAAAGTAATAATGTCTGCAAAGCAATAGAAATCCCTGTAGAATAGGCCTAAACTGTACAAAACAAATGGATGGAGTGTGAGTTGTTTGTGTACCTTCCCCCTTATAATACTGTGAAGTGATTTGCTGAATTAAAAACTGATTGACAACTGGTTCAGGTGGCGTATTGGTGAAATTTGTTTTTGATTGGAAGCCTCTGATTGGCCAAATTAAAAAATAATTGACAGTTACCACGCACATTCCCCGCCCTCTCAAGTCTCCGGTCTACAGAGACACATACTTGGGAATTTGTCCTATGTCATTCAAGTTAGCCAGTTAGCTAGCGAAATGTTAGCCAGCGTGGAGTCACCTTTGTAGTTGGGGTGGTACTGCCTTGACACTAGTACGTCCTGCGGTACATCCAGTTTGTATCTATCAGATGCAAAAAACAGACAGCGCAGAGTGGAGTCCAGGGTAGAAGGCAGACAAAAGAAAGTCACTGTTGGACCCAATAACATAACCTCTAAAATGAAAGTCCTAAGTGTCCTACAGCTATATACCTATAGAGTACCTTTTTAAGCCTAATGCTATCAATTGCATTTTATTGTGGTTGTATCATTGAATCTCTATCTCTTTACACTGTCTTCTATGTACTGTACACAAAGTACTGTCACAAGCACAAGGACACATTCTTTCAACCTGTTCTCATATCAAATTAGTGGTTATAGTTCCGAAGAGTAATGCACCATCATTTTGTATAATCTACGAATTTGCGTGAAACCGGAGGTGGAGCTCACCTGATTGAAACATTGACTTCGACATTGAAGTAGTATGGAGGTCATGGTGGTGGATGGGCGTATCCACTTGGCTTAACCATGACCAAAACCTTGCCCAAACCTTAACCAAAGTTGTAGGTGTCATGTACTTGGTAATAAAGAGCTGATTGTAATTAACTGAGAATAGCCATGATAAAATTAATATTTAAACACCTTTTGTTCTATAAATAATAAGTAGACGACAATACATGGCCATGACCCTTTTCTCTGTTAATTTTGTGAGAATTTTTTGCCCCCTGGCAAAACACTACAAAATGGTGCGATTAGGATCAAAAGTCACTTAATTAATGGAAAAGTAATTTTGCAGGAAACTTGAGGCCTTCTGGTTTGCTGATCATCATTGCTTATAACCTTTCTCACTATTAACATTAAACATGCACATTTGCTGCTGATACATTTTACAAGGTAGCACCTAAAGTGTCTCTGCATTTTGTTTGCATGGCTTCAAGAAAGTAACGGGAATAATAGCAGCATCAAAAAGCTACAGAAAACTGCCTTATTCAAAGGGACATTTGAAGAGGCAGGATTAGTTAGTTAGTTCCCAGTTAGTGAAAAAGAATTATATGCAACTTGTCAATTAGTTAATAGTTCTCACATTACTCAACTAACTTACTAACCCTGTTTTTTTTAAATACCCATCTACAATACAATGCAGATACACGTATATATACAAAAAATACAGTAAAATATATCAAACTAAATTCTAAATTACAGGTATCAAGAAATGTATTTAATATATAGTATTTTAAAAATATAAAAAATACATGTAGATTTTGGCATTCTTTCAACAACAACAAACATTTGCCTGCTTTGGGCTCTCACACTTCAAGTGCATTACATACAAACAGAACTGTTGGTTGCTTGTTTCTCCATCTACATACAACATTGCTTAGTTGGCTTTAGCGTGTAGTATTTATCTGGTGATATTAGCATAGTTTTTACCTTTGGTAGATGGGCTTCAGTAGAAGTTTCAGGAGGTTTAGTTCAGATCTACAAGGTGGGGATGGGGGTAACATAATCTAATTTATCAAGGGATGTGAGATTTTCAGATGAGATTTTCTGTGACTTGGTTTGATGACTTATCCATCCATATAGCAGAAGAAATAGACCAATAGGAACTCTGAATTTGAAAGTACTAATTTGAATTCATAAAAATAATTAATAAAATACTTTTAAAAAAGTATTTTGAAATAAAATCATCTTGATTCAAGTATCTTGATTCAAAGTACACTTTATTTTTTGTACTCGTCAAATACAAATTACAAAATACGCAAAAGTAATTCAACATGTATTTTAAATACAATTGAAATACTGTCCATCTCTGTCTGTAGTATATAATTACTGTGGGAGAGAAAAGGAGCTGTGAGAGAAGCTACTGTTGATGGTAGAGATGGCTGGAGGGAGACAAGAGGATCTGCTGTATGCTTACATCTTTTTGATTTTTCTGAATGCAAATGCTGCAAAGTAGTTATGGGAAGTAACTAACTTGATTCTTTCAAGCCATCTGATAGAAGTGAATTGATTCTGATTCAATTCATTATGATTCACCAACAAAGATAGTGAGGTGACAACTAATACCATGTGAGGTTTGAACCTACAACCCTCTGCGTGAGAGTCTGATGTTCTACTAACTCAGCTAATCAGATACTGGAAAAACATGAGCGTCACCCCTGTCAAATCAGACCACATATACCACAACTGTAAAACACCAACTAACTAACACCAAGGTTAATGACAATAATAATATTTATAGCATTTACAGAGTATTGTTATTCATTTCATTTTATTTAGTGTGCTCTTGACTTTCTTTTTCCAATTGAGACAGTTTTGTTGACCAATGTTAATTTGGGCTTATTGTTTACCCAATTACCAGTTAATTTATTAAACAACATCTTAAACAACAAAAACTGTTGTCAATGTGTCCAGAATACATTGCTACATTATTACATTGGCCTTTCTCACGATCCGGCGGGTACGCGGAAGTAGTCTCTCTCATTCATCGGACGCAAACTGCTCAGTCAGTTCGTCCGATCACACAGTTCAGTCAGCCCTTCCGCTCACTCAGATCAGCGATTCACGTCCGATGAACGAGAGAGACTACTTCCGCGTACCCGCCGGATCATGGAGCCATATCGGATTGTGAAAATGTATGTAATAATGTAATAAAGTAATAATGTAGCGATGTATTACATTCTATATACATTGACAACAGTTTTTGTAATGTGTAAGATGTTGTTTGATAAATTAACTGGTGATTTTTTAAATAAATTAACTGGTGAGTTTTTTAATAAATTATTTTTGTTCTGGTGCTGCTATAACTGCTGCTGAATCGATTCAGTTGCGAGTGTGAGGCGAATCAACTCACTCACTTAACTGATTCGGTTCTTTTGAAAGATTCGGTAGCGAATCGGCCATCACTAATAACAGCTCAGGCAGGCTAAGAGGAAAGAACAAAGAGGCCCTCTTAACACTGCATGAAAAGACACGTTTCCAACTCCAAACACAGCCGCGAAGCTCCACGGCACTTAATGTATTTGGTAGTAATCGACAGTTAACGACCTGCAAATTTAAAATCATGCGGCTCTGAAAACAGACGGAAACCACCGTTTGGGTACGGGAGTCGCTTTCACCCGGGGAACATCTGCCATCAATCTCAACAGGGGGCAGAGTACTTACCTTGTTAGAACAAAGGGAATTTTCACACCTGCATGTCCTATCGCAGTTCACACCAGACCCATGTGGGGAGCACCATGCAGTAATGGCTTTCAATTATATTGGAAGACCAGCTAAGACTGATGACGTAAAATGGGATTTTACTGGCCATTCATATGTCCTAGGACAAATTTCATTGGTTCTGTGCCTAGCTTAACTCCTCCCAATTTATGTCCATAGGCTAGGCTATATATTAATTATTATTATCATATATTGTTGTTATCATAATGTAGCCTATTCATTCTGAAATACCCATTTCAAAATCAGACAATTATATGTTTATTACATTAACTTTTGTCAGCACATAATGTGAAAAAAGTGAAACAAAGTAAGTGAAATAAAAATAAATGAATAAACAAACGTGCAAACCAGTGAACGTAAACACACACAGGGAACATTGCAATGAAAATATAAAAAAGTTAAAAAATAAAAAAATTAACAAAATAATAAAAGAATGGCTTAAAGTTGGGGTCTAAATCAGGTGAGCGGGTCTGGGCTGATGGTCTGAAAAGGCGGCAGACTGCTGCATAGGGCGATGGCTGTGTAGATAGCCGTGTTCTTCCTCCAGCCTGGCCTGAAGAACCTGGCAGAGCTCCGACAGTTGCGCTAACCTAAAATGCTTGGAAAGGCACGTTAGATAGGACTGGTGTGGTTCTAATGTTATGACTCAATATCAGCCTTTAACACCATGCTAATTTTGAAAGGTTTTGCTCACCCATGATAACATCAACATCAATATCCTCCTTCTGCAGTGACGGTGTAACCGCCTTGTTGTGTGGAGAGATTATGCTGTTGAAACAGAAACAGATTGTTCAGTATGGGGCGCCAAATGCTACCCACTGAATTTTGTCCACGAAATCCATTTTGTGCCACGAAATTAATTTTCGTCACACGAAATCCAAAAATACCTTGTTTGATTTCGTCCACAAAATCCATGCCGTGATACATGGCATGCATTTCGTCCACCACCAAATCCATTTCGTCAATTTCGTCCGCCACCAAATCCATTTCGTCAATTTCGCCCAGTACCAAATCAATTTTGGCGATTTCGTGCTGCACGAAAATCACGCATTTCGTGGACGGAAATGCATTCTGTGGACTTAAAAGGTTTCCTTATGCTGTCACTGGCCTACTTTCACTGGCCTATTTTCACTGGGGGGGGGTCATTTAGGGGTTAAATGATAAACTGCAATGAAGTATATGTCATGGTCCCCCTCCCTCTCATCCCTAGTGTTTCTTGTTGGTTCCCTGTTTGTCCTCTCCCTCTCCCTCTCCCTGTCTGTGTACCTGGGCGGGGCATCTTGTCAACCACCTGCCACCTATCCACCTGCACACCTGCATCTCATCTTCTCATCAGCTCCTGCAGTATATATACCCCGGCTCTACACTCCAGTCTTCGCCAGATCG
>CABFOQ010007230.1:3217-23353 GCA_900660455.1 Gephyroberyx darwinii
GGTGCATGTTTTAAATTCTTCTCATGTGTTTCTGTGTGTGTGTGTGTGTGTGTTTGCACAGGTACATGCATGTGTGTGAGTCACAGAGTGATGTCAGGGACGTCATTACCACACTGTTGGCCAGAAAGCAGCGATGCAATGTGTTCTCGCTACAACAGTCCTACATGCTACATGTACACATACTAGACCTACGCATGGCCAGCTGCTTAACTCATCGCTGCACGTGTGGCAGAATCAAGAAAAAATACTTTGGTTAAGCTTAGGCAACTAACAAAAAAGGGTTGAGATTAGGGTAAGGTTTTGGTCATGGTTAAAGACAAACCTTTGCTGAAAACTCACAGCAGAAATGATGTATCAGTAACTATTTTGTATCAGTCAGGTCTCAAACCCGGGTCGCCAGAGTCAAAGGCAAGTGAATACATCCATCCACCACCACAGCCTTACTTTCCACTGCTCTGTTTCAAATTTTTAATTCTATTTCACTACCGTGACCTCTGGCTCCTGTTTCACTTGATTCATGTGAAGTCCATCATCACACTACTCTCTAGCTTTCACTAGAAGTAGCATTACTGTAGCTCAGGCCACAGTCTGCTGCTAGTGTAGACCTGGCGTATCGCAGCTTGCATAGTAGATGCGGTGGCTTCATACTATGCCTGCTTATCTTGATCTATGATACCTCGGAGCATAGTGCATTGGCACAGTAGTGCTGATTATTTTCCCTGTGTATGTGTTGATGTCCTTACACTGTGGCTGTCCTCTGCTCGGAGCCCCTGGGCCAGCCTCGTTGGCTGCCAGCCCAAGGCTTGGACCAGTGGAGTGGAAGTTGAAGAGGTGCTGTTTGAACGTAATAGGTTTTGACTGGCATGTGTTACGCGCTCCACTGCACCATTGATTGAGCGCTTGTTTGCTAAATCACTGCTGGTTTCCCCTGTTTGGCAGGCCTGTGACACGTGTGGTCACTTCAGTTCCGAGAGAGAGAGAGACAGAAAAAGAGAGTGTGAGAGAGAGAGAGCAAGGTTGTCCAGGTGGAACCTTTTTGACCGAGAAGACACGACTGAAAGATGACTGACAACAATGAGAGAGAGAGTGAAAATAATGAAGGGAGAAAACATTAGAGGTATAGAAAACAATCTGGCCATTTAACAATTTCCCTCCCATTGTGACGACTGGCAACTGACTGGAAATTACAGGAAGGAATCAACCCCTCAATTCATTCAGGAACCTTAGCACTTACGTTGGTCTTTCCTCCACGGACACTCAACATAACACCCCTACCCCTCCTCCTCTTCTCTCCCATCTCACTCTCTCTCTAACCGTCCCCCCTCCACCCCTCTCCCTCGGACATGCTTTTTACAGCTTGGAGGCTGTGTCGGAGGAGGGGAGCCTGGTGTCACGGGTCAATGTCACTCAGGCAGCCATCGCCACGAGGCACTGCGAGACTCCCAACTCCCACCACTACCACAGCCACGCCTGTCAGCTCTGACATCATCAACAGCTGACCACTGTACGAGGACAGTACATGACGAAATAGTTCTGTCTATGTAAGTTCACGTTCATTCAGACATTAAAAAATATAATGGTAAGCTTTATATACATGTTTGTATGTTGCAATGTAGAATAGACATTTGGAGAATGTGTGTCATCTGTTGCACGCTATTTAATATAGAATTTATAGTTGTTTTCTTTCATTTTTTCATTTAATTTAATGTTTGTGTTAATATTTTCTATATGAAGTATTATTCCAAAATTAAGATATCCACCATTTGAAAACATCAGTGTCTCCAAAATGATTGGTAGTATGAAACTAAAGCACATTATTGGGTATTATTTCACTTCTGAGTTATCTGAAGACCTTTTAAGATAGAATCACCCGTGTCTTTGAAATATTGACTTGTGAATTCCAGGTAGCAATTTTTTTCCAAGATGGATACATCAATTATTATATTATGTATTATGTTATGATGTTCAGTATGAATTGAGGCTATTAAACAGGAGAAACTTTGTATGACTGTATGAAATAATCTAACAAACATCCAGCTGTTTTACCTCATTCTATTCCAGCTCCCGCTCTCGTTTCAGCTAGGTGGTTGTTTCGGGGATACCCAGCGCCCAGAGTACTCCACTCCGCCGTGGGAAGGCTTGGCGAGTAAACAATGTCTTTGCTCATTACAACGCCTCTCTCTCTCTCCAGCCCAAGGTAAGCTAAAACAGTTTGATCTGCTATTGATTGTCTCCCTCCTCCTCCTCCTCCTCATCCCTCCGCCCTCTTCGCACTGCTGTTGAAATGTAGGCGCGTCAGCCAGCGGCCTGAAACATTGAAGCAGAGACCAGCGGCATGCTGCTGTGTTTCTGACGCTTATCACTGGGGTTAATTGATATCCTCTCTATGGTGTAAAAATCATAATAATGTATAAGGAAAGATGGGGAGCTGATTATAGGGTAGAATACAGATAGGACTTCAAACATGGAGGCTGTGGACCCTGAGTGGTACTTTGAAGTAACTAAATCACAATTACAAAGGTAGCTACACTGGCAAATCATATTACGTTGAACGCCAATAGGCAGTTATATGTGAAGTTTTCACACAGAGTGAAAAAGAGGCCAGATAGCCAGTGCCCAAATTGCAGGTGCATTAGTCACATAAACTGTAAAACTATTTAACGCGCCAATGGGAACAGTCTTGAACATCATCACAGCAGCGTGGACAAACTTCATCGGCAAAGAGGACCAGTGGTCGTAATTCACAGCTCACCCACTGGGAGACATGGACACTTAGGATAGTCGCTAAATACCACAAAGCTATGGCAATGAATTGCCACGAAATCAAAGAGTCACAAACTGTACATTGTGAGCTTCTCAAGGCTGGTATTTCCTCCTTATTGGTACTTCATATCCATACATTGTTAGGCGCTGCTATCAAACCCTATCAACACAGCTTAAGCCCCCAAAGGAGCAAGGCTGGATGAGCGAATCAAGGAATCAATCAAAGGTACCCTAGCAATGAGCTGAAGCTGAGATCTATCCAATATTTTGGTTCTGCCTGACATCAGAGGGTGATTTAGTGGCTTCAGAGTGCTAAGTGTCATGTTCCCACACTCCCCTAACCTTAATGAGAAAGTGTGGAAAAGAAGTCACTATCTGGTTAGTGTTTTTTCCATTTTTCTTTTGTAGGTTTTCATTCATCTATCTCTCTCTCTATCTCGCTCTCTCTCTCTCCCTTTCTCCACCGCCCACCCCCTCCCTGAGAGGGAGTGCAGCTGTGAGATGATGAAGTTTCAGGGAGAGGTGGATGTGCCATCCATTACACCAGGTGGAAAGGTGCAGATAAATCACCTTATCAGCCCTGCCTTCTCCCCACAGAGCTGGGGGAGCAGAGCAAGGGGGAAATCCATCAACCTCCACAAATGGGACATGAGTCAGAGATCACTCTGCCTCTATACTGGGCTCTGTACATACCTTGTACTGGCTTTAACATTGTATTATAACTCAGACCAACTTGCATCCGGGCTTGGGCGGACATCATCACACAAGATGCAAAAGCATCCAGTGAAAATTCCTCATGCTCCCAAAAGAGGCTCCAGACTCTCAGCACAGCAAATAGGAACAACTGTAATTTATATTGCACCTGCTAGTGCTAGTCATTTTCATTTCAAGACAGATTACACTGAGCAATGTGTATTTAACATAGTGGATCAAAGTCATCTGTCAGACCCATCAGTCAACTCTATATCTTCTGCAATAGAAGGGGAATCTAAATTGCCATTGTAATTGTTATGGATTCATGATTTCCCCATTAGTTTCTTCACCTAACCATACACACACACAATTACTGTACGGTGTACACATATGGCTCCCCACACAAGGTTGCTAAGCAACAATAATGATAGTGACCTTTTAGAAATCAGCGGGATTTGTCCCACTAGTCAAAAGGACTACGCCACACACTACAACACACTTACACGGCCACAGTGTTTACTTCCGCTTATAGACTGAACAGGCGGACTGATTGAGCCACACAGGCACCAGATACACCTTCACACAACATCACGCAAAGGCTTTAAGCGCATTTTTGCCCTTGAGGAATCCGGAGGAGTTCGCATTTCCCCCCGCTAACTCTGAATGCTTGTCACCCACCCCCCGTAATGTAAGAGCAGTCTATTGGTATTCAGCAGCACAGGTATCTAACAGAGCAATGCCTTTTAAACATCTTAACCGCTGTTTGTTCTGTCTCTAGAGGGCATGTGCAGTACACTGGGGGTTTGTGAATAGACAAGGAGAATTGCAAATTTGTTTTGCCAGCTACACGTGCTCTGTAATTCCATGCCTACTGTAATGTAGCTGTGTGTGTTAGATTAGACACCAACACATACAGAGATGGGGTGTTTTGTTTAATTCTTGGAAGATTTTGGAAGGTTTAGTTATGATTAATGACTTCCTTCTCCACAGGAGAAACACTATGCATACAGTAGATATGGTGTACCATTGGGTTATTTGGTTGTTGTTGTTTTTCTCTGAACAGCTGCGACAAAGACATGCGTTATAGGGTGTTATGTTTTGACGTAGATGTAGAACTCGATGGCCATGCAACCATGATCTTCCTGCCATTATGCTGCTGTTAGTAATGTATCCACATCGTGTCATTATATTTTGTCTGACTTAACTCGGCTGATAGTCTTTTACAGGGCAAGTCGATGCCTCACTTAGGATCAAACAAGAGGGAATGGCGCAAATAAAAGGAGAAGAAAGTTCCCCAGGCAGGACAGTGTAAGAGAACAGGAAACCTTCTCGGTGTCTGTCTCTTAAGTCCTGGGCATGCATCTGAATGACAAACCTGTGTTTCTGTCCCTCTTTTAAGAAACCCTTTACAAGTGGTGAGACACTGGGGCCTAGGCTGTGGAGGCTGTATATTTCTATTCATAATTGATGACCCGGACCCAGACAGACAGCACACTACACATGTAATATGGATTCACTCTTGGTTTCAGATGCATGCCCTCGTCTGGACTTGACTCTGAGCCATCGTGTGTGTAGAGGGAATGGTATGTGTGTGTGTGTGTACTACACTATGTGTGATATGGTTGTTGCAGCCAAAAGTGGACCGACCTTATGTTTTCCAGCTCTAGCTTGTTTATTTCTAAGGAGAGGGTTGGTTACCACATCAAATGTCAGATTGGCTTTCATAAATGGAAATACCTTCTTATGTTCAACTGTTTCTCATATGAGTTTGATCGATTCTATGGCTCAGTTTGTCACAGTTTCGTTTCTGTTCTCATGAGTTGGCAACAAATTTGAAATAGAAACTTCCCGCGTAATTCCATGCGTCTTAATTTTTGTCCATTAGTTGAGCAATGAGCTAATTCTGCACAAGAATGTCACTCCTCCCTCTATCCCAATTGATTTGTGGTTTAATGGACTTGTGTGGTAGCCCTTCAGTCTCACTTTCTCCTCTGGTCTCAGCTGAAGTTCACAGAGGGCAGAGTTCCTACCCCCTGTTCCCATAGCAACATATGACATGTCACCCTCAAACAGAAACTCCCTCCCAATCCTCCGTAATGGATTTGACCTCTGCACTCTGTCTCCCACTTCCCTCCAGATTGACACATAGCCAAGTGTGACGCCCTGGCTGTAGCCTGCAGCCCTGTCCACTGCATTACACCCCATAGCCCTGCCACAGAGGGGTTAATGATCAGCTCTGCAATGGCATATGTCATCTAGGTGAACAGGCTCTCAAAGGCTAACACCTTCACTGCTTAAAAAAAGTGTTGTTGTCTGGATGGTACAAAGTAAACAAGGACTTCTCATAAGGGTGTCATGGTTTCGCTTGAATCTTAGGCTTACCACCAGAGCCTGACTCACTGCGACCTCACACAGGTCCCCTGTCATCGTTATACCACCTCACCCCGGTACAGCCAATCCCGTTCTCCCACCAGCCTAGCCTGCTGCATTATTTATGAGCCCTAATCAGGACCCCAGTTCCAGCGTGCTAGCTACCCCACCGCTAACACCACTTCCCTGACCCGACCCTGCCTGTTTCCCCACAGCATTAACGCATGTTTACGCTAACGCCTGCTCATTAGGCCTAACTATGCTAGGCCAGGGCCTGGTGCATGAGCTGGGGCTAGGGGCCTTTTTAACATGCTCTAACCAGCCCAGGCATCCCCCTAGTGGGGTACAGAGAACGGCTACGTGCTAATCTCTAACAACAGGAAAAAGCAGCATTGCTAGCTAGTATGCATAGAGGTGGTTTACTGGGAGATTTGGCCTGGGAGGACCTGCGATCAGGCTCCATTATTGTTGTAATTAGCGTGCCTCTGTGGAGCCTAGGCGCCCGGGCTTGATGGCTCGACCTCCCTGCTTCTCAGTCTGTTTACAGCCAGCCAAGGCAACAAGGAAAGGGCAGGGGGGCTGGCCACACGGCTCGATGCCTCTGTTCAGCTCCAGCAGCAACACAGCTGTTTGTTCATTTGAAGCGTGGTTTTCATCTCTCTGCTGTCCTTCTCTATTCAATTGTTTATTCTATCTGCATTAGAGGCAGAGGCAAACACAAGACCCCGAAGAAATACGGGTGGTCAGATATTGTGTTAATGTATTTGAAGAGTTATTCTAAAACCTTATAAAGCCATTTGGGGGGGAAACATTAATAGAAGTTACCTGCTGTCTCCATGGTTTTATGTTTACTAATATTTGTCTCTCACTTTGCCAGTATCCTAGTGCAGCACCCTAAGTGCTAGTCTGAGTCACAAGAGTCTGTGGCAGTCTATGCACACACACACACACACACTGTGTATGTGCACATGTGCAAGCATGCATGAGCGTGTCATGTTGTGAGTTTAGGGTCTAATTCTCATCTTTCCGACTATCATTCTGATTCAGCTCCAACCTTTCCTCAACTGCCTGCACCCCCCACATATACCCCAACCCTTTGGCCCCATCGTCAAGAGGCCACCACCTAGTGTGGCTCCCATCCCTGATCACCAATTAGCAAGGCCTGTCCCTTTCCCTGTGCGGCTGCAGAGGTGGAGGTATAGAACCAGAGAGGTAGAGGGGCGCGATCAGGTTAGCGTGGGGTGGAGGTCCCATGAAGGACACGGCTCCCTGGGTGGCTGAGCGATGAGCATGGGAGCGTGAAGGGCTGAGCTGGGTCTTTCCCACAGACCATCAGTCCCTCAGTCAGTCAGCATCACAGTGCTGGAGCACAAGCTATAGTCAGACGGTCTGCTATGCAAGAACACTTTCACTCCTTTTCTCCTCCATTTAATCAAATTGTCATAATTTCAGTATTTCTTTGTGTGCATGTGTGTTTTTGCACGTGTTTTTAAGGGGGGGTGTTCTGTTTGTCTGTCTGAGCATAGCTTCACCAACATCATTTTGATTACGATAAAGCACCAACACTCTGTCTGGATGTTGAGAGGGATCGGCCAAGCCTTCAGTGGTCTCCCCAAGTGGCCTTCTCCTCGCGCTCTCTCTCTTCATTACCTCTCTTATTGTATTTGATAAGAGACCCCGTGAAGCGGTGTGGTAATGAAGCCGGTGTCAGAGGAGCAGCACCGCCGGGCGTTCGGGCCCTACACGCCTCGGAGACACGGAGAGGCACGTGCATATCGATCTCATATTGTTTCCTTGAACCCAACTGCTTCAGTTTCAATGTGCTTTGTGCTCTCACTGAGCACCTCACTGCTCTGTAGTGTAATGCACTATCAGGAAAAGAGTGAGAAGTGTGTATGTGTGTGTAAGGGGAGGTGATGATGGGGCTCGTATGTGTGCGTGTGTGTGTGCACATGTATTTTATTTTTAATTTATCTGCATACAGTCCACTAACACAAAATAACTGAATAATCGAATTACATTTTATCAGCTGTATTTATTCACTTCATCTGCCTCATACAATTAGCACAAAATATGCTATGATAATGCTATTTATGAATGAAGAACTTTTTTTAATTTTGGATTTTTCTGATAGAGAATTTGTTAATATTGCTAACTAGACTGTGTTAAAGCAGAACTGCACATTTACACACAATTTTACACAAAAACATAACTAACTGCAAATATTATAGAATAATATAGAACAACCATCCATATAAACAGGGTTAGGCTAATAAATAAATGCAATGAGAGGTCCAGTCACATTATGCTGGGCTTCTCATATAGACATCATGCTATTCTACATGGAGCCTGTTTACATGTGGCCTTATCTGTTCATTCATATATACTGTGTGTGTGTGTGTGTGTGTGTGTGTGTTTGTGTGACAGATCTAAAGGTCTAAAGCGCCATCTGGTGGTAGTGTGATGCAGCCGTTGGTGGCGAAATGAGCCTGTGTCTCTCTGAACACAGGACCAGTGATGACTGCTGACATAAAACTTGTACAACAGTCCTGAAACTTTATGTAGAGATACATACCGGTCAAGTTTCCACACCTTCACTCACTGGCCCCATGAAGGGAAGCTGTAGCTACATCTGTCCCAGGAAACTCTACTTTGGGGTAATTTTAGGTCAGGGAGGAGTGAGCCCTTCTTCTATTGTTTTATATTGTGCAAAAAACAGATCTTATACTTATGTTAGTGATATCAAACTATTCAAGATCACGTAAGCAGAGGAGGTCGGGCTTACAGCTAAGGATCACAGCTAAACTTTGACCCCAAGTGCAATACACCGTTCTGCATGTTCATTTCTCCATCTAGGCTCCCCGAGCATCACTTTGGAGCACACAAACACAGTGATAATTCATATATTTAATGTATTTATGCTTTAAACTTGAATATCACATCTTTATAATAAATTGTGCGTAGAGCAAAAGCATGGCAACAAGCTTGAGAAGCTCATTTGTTAACAAAGTAGCCAGCGAATGCTTGCACTCAAACAAAGATGCTTTTATCGCAATGCTTTTGTACACAAAGGCCTTATTTTACGTAATGCATGCAGAAAGGGCGTGCTGCTCTGTCCTCTCTAATTGGCATTGTCAGGCGTCCCCTCGCTGGCTTGTTTCACAGTCTGATCGGATAACCTAGTCCACATGAAGAGATGAGTGAAAGACAGGCTGAGCAAAGTCAGAAAAAAAGAAGAGGAAAAAAGGGATGCGGGATATTAGGAGGTGGCAAGCTGCTTAGGAATGATCAGCTGCCAAGTGGAAGACAGGCTCTTCTCTTTTATACATAAATAGTTGTCTTTCACTTGGTATCTGAGCAAACAGTTGCTGATCAGAGGTACGTAAGCAGGTATAGGGGGAGGGACTGTAATGCAACATGACAAAAGTGCTACTTTGATATAGCTGATATCATTACCCTCGTTAGGAGATAAATGCCACTGATAAGATAGAATGGGGAAATAGACACGGAAGGCCTCCTTTTAAGTGCAGGGAAAAGCGTGACGTTTAAGTGAGGAGAAGAATGCAAACAAGCCAACGTGTCTGATTCTTTTTCATTCTGTCTTCCTCACTAACCCATCACTCTCAGTCTCTCAGTTCTTTCTTTCTCTCTGTGTTGTCTAAGTTCAATTTGGTTTCGCTCTTTGTTGTTTCATTTGGACCATTTTTCATTTGTCTTTCAATTAAAGTGTGTGTGTGTGTGTGTGCGTGTGTGTGAGAGAGAGAGAGAAGATTACCCTAATCCCATTACATGTAATCTGTTCTTCAACAACCATGCTTACGCTTATACAGTATGTGCATGTGTGTACAATGTGTGTGTGTGTGTGTGTGTGCAACAGTAACACCTACAGTAGAAAGTAAGTAACTTCTGAAGTCAGTGTATCATATTGCCAGGATCTTCTCTGTGGTGACAACAGTGATTAATAATGGAAAGCAGATGTTGGCATCTTGATCTGAAATTTTCATGAAACTTCGCTAACGTGATTAAAGTGTATGTCTTCCTCGAGTCACTCCAAGACTTTTAACTCTGTTCCTTGGGGAGTGGCAACAAATCATGGTTGAGACAACATGTCAAATCATGGGGAATCGTAGGCATGTCAAAGATGAACTCCTTTCTTTTGTTTTTTTCTTTCTGAAATTTGAACTCCATTCTCCAGTTTATTGAATCCAACAGAGAGAGAGTATTTTTCTTTCACATTTTTATTTCAGCATGCTTGATTTTAGCCATTTTGACTCAAATTTAAAAATGGATTGAAGCATTTATCAAATAGTATAAGGCTAGATTTTGTATGAAGTTGATAATTTGCTATCATTGTATCAAATGGTTTACTGAGATTTTCTTTACACCTTTTCCATCTATATTTTTGACAGTTAAATACAAAAATATAAAATATGTATATCATCTATAGTTTTATAGAAATATAGAATGTACTATTTAATATTTTATTATAATGTTTTACTTTAACTTAGTATCATAAAAATTTAAATGTATTAAGATACATAGGAAATTAAACAGCTTTGATTTTTATATTAGTCAAAAGTGATATGCCATGCTTCTAAATCCACCATCATACAAAGAACTCTCTGTCTGACTTCAGTGGCAAGTTGAGGTGAATAAACTTTAAATGTCTTTGACTTTCAGTGTGCCAAGTGTCTTTCCCTGTGAAAAGTGATCTATATTTCAGTGGAATTTAATGACATTTCTTTTCTTTTTCTTTTTTTTTTTTTGCTTCGGCCAGACTTCAAAATTCGTCTTTTTTTTTTTTCCAGAGGGGTGGATAAATGCATTTGCAGCTCCCGCTCAGCAAAGTTTATTTATATCTTAGGATGCATTTAAAAGCCCGGGCTCCTGTCACGAGGAGATGGCTGTGCTCACTTTGGATTGCGAGGTGCAAATGTATGAAAAAAGGCTCAAGTTGGAGACTCAGCGCAAGGTAGCCAGGATTGTTGTAGCAGCGAGAAAATCAGATCACTTAAATGCTTTCTCAAACATTTCTTGAGGAGTCACCAGGATCATCTTGTTCTCTCTCTCTCTCTCTCTGTGTCTCTCTTTCTCTCTCTCTTTCTCTCCCATCCCTGAAATTATGACACCTACATACAATACTACATACAATTGAAATTATTTAATTCCACTGTATTGGATCCAGTAGTAGTAAATCTAGTACATCTGAAAGACCACATCCTGCGAGAGATGTATTGATAAGTAAAAGCACTGTGAGGATATTAGTTGGTGTTCTGCCTCTCTGCTTAGCTCTTATTTCTCTTATTTCTTTCCCTATAGCATTTCTCTCTTTCATGATCACTCTAGGGTCACAGGAATATTGTCAGGACAGTGTGGCTCTGACCCTTCCAGCCTTTATTATTGGCTTTATTATTGGCTGCTTGTAATGCCAGTGATCGAGGAATAGAAACTCACTGTGCTAAATGGCCTAAAATGGAAAATGTAACATAAAAACTGATATCCTCCCCTCCAAGTAAGGGTATATACATATATATAGCTGTGCCTAAAGTATTGAGTGGTTGTTAGATTAGTCAGGACACTTCCAGTCCGTTGTATCTGAATGTAAAGAAGTACTAATACTAATCACCGTAAGAACAGACTCTGGATCAGAGTCCTGCCACAGTCCTCTTCTCAGCATCAGCCTACACGTTCACAGCTGATTACTTTTCAGCTCAGTCAAAATCACTTGTCCCCTCCTCCGACAATGAGGCAACTTCTAAATAGGGCACGGCACCCAGCCTACAGACTCAAATGACTTATGATGTAATTCAACAATTTGTGCAATAATTTGAATAGCATTAAGGAGGACGGCTTGTGCTGACTCAAATTTCCCTCATTTGACTCTCCCTACTTCAAATCCGCCCTATTTGGGCTCTGAAGAGCAAGCACCCTAAATTGCATAAAGGAATGTGTGTAAATGGATATGAAAAGCAATGTTCTCTCCAGCCAGGCAGTGATAGCTGTTTTCACGTTTCATCTCATTTTGGTGTTTTCTCTCCTACCTTTCACATTCTTCCCCAAGGCGATAAAACTGTGCTTTTACATATATTACCTTTTGATTAATGGAGCTGTATTCATTATTCTGCCCTATTGCTAATTAGAAAACGCACCCTGCTAATGATATACAGTTGGAATAATACTTGCCCACGAGGCACGCTATCACATCAGGTTTCTTGCTTGTGCGCTCTTGGTACCAACCTACCCACAGTTCCAGATCTGCCTCCCCAGCTCGCAGTGTCCATTAGCAAAAGAGTCACGGCGAACGCTGGGTGTCATTGTTTTTGTTCTGGCATAATGAGGCCTGTTTTCTCTGGAGAGTTGTCGCCGAGGGTTGATGAGGTGTGCGAGTCAGTCTTAATCAGGAGTCATGTGTGTGTGCGTGCGCGTGTGTGTGTGTGTGTGTGTGTGTGTGGTCTTGATTTATTTTGGATCGCGCATGTGAATATCTTCATTTCCTCTTTGCTTTGCTGCTATTAAACGTGTGATTCTATTTAATCAATCTCAATAGAAACTCGTTCTGTAACTTGTTAAATTCACCCAGGTGCTTTTTGCTGCTCTGAAAATGTCCTTGTGTGTCTGTCCTGTCGCAGACCGAACAGCCAATGACCGTGACAACCATCCGTATCACACCAGAAGACTGGTCTCTACTAATGCAGGCCTATTCCCCTGGCCGGCCCCGCACCGTGTTAATGGCTATGACGGGTGTGATGGAGGTGGAATGTGGAGGGGCTGGGTCACGACATATTGGTGTCAAGGTAGCACCAACTCTGGAGCAGTTTAGTTGACAACTGTCACTGTCGGTCAACCAGGCCACTGACACTTTTTCTTCTGATTCCTGACAAATTCCTGCCTTACATGCAGGATTTTTATCTCTTTCTTTTTTCTTTTTTTTTACCAGGATGGGTAGGAAAGTAATGAATTACAATTATTCTAGTTACTGTACTTGAGTGACACTACTTTCATGTGTATTTTACTTCTACTTGAGTATTTATTAATACCTACTCTTTATTCCAGTAAATTTAATTTCTAGACACGACTAGTGGTTACAATGAGATCTGAAATTTACAATAAAAAACTGGCAATAGAGATTTGTTGATATCTAAAAATCCCATTCTCAAGACTTGGATTGAACTATCAGATTATCAACACAGATCACACCAAAACACCAGCAACCTTTGGAGGACCTTTGGGGCTACAACCTTTATTGCTCAAAGATAACTAACATCTTCATTCTCGTTTTAGTGAACTAGTTCTTACATTTTTTCTACTAATTTCTCAAGTAAAAGTTATCTTCCTCTGATTTGAGAAGAAAGTAACTGAAGTAACAGTCTTTCTACTAAAATGTCAATACTCTTTCCAAAGAGAACCTGTCTGAGAAAGACAAGTGTTTGGTTTCATTTGACCCCGACACGGCGCAGTGAAAGAGGCCATAGTAACTACAGGAGGCTGACAAGAGGAGCTCCACTCTCCAGAGGCTGCAGTGAGCGAAGGCCAAAGGTGATGGAGAAAACACTGGATAGTACCAGGAAGCCGTTAACACTTCTCACCTACTTTTCAAGGCTCAGAGGTCAGCATTTTCTGAGATTACCTCTTCTTATTTTCTTCCTTCCACTCTCTCCAAGCACCATTACAGCCCAGCACACGGCCATTAGAGATCAACAGCCCATACAATCATAATAGCGCCTTCACATAGCTCTAGGGTCTACTAACCTATAGCCTGTTTCTGTACAGCGTGATCCTGCTGCTGAAGTTATCACTAAGGTCAAGTTGGTTAGTATTTAGGTTGGGGTAGGAGTACAGTCCAAGTTATGTCTGTGTTCAGAATCTGTCCATGCTATAGCTAAATAATAATGATAATGTGATACTTTATTGATCCCCAAAGGGAAGTTCTCTTTTCACTTGCCCCCCCTCCACACGGAGGTCAGAGCGCAGGCTCAGCATCCCTGGAGCAGGTAGATTCAGTATGTTGCTGGAGGACACATCAGCAGGGCAGATGCTTGTTGACACGGGGTTTGAACCTACATACTTCAGTAGAGGTTCTCCCTACTCTCCATGTCACCCTGCTGGCCTCAAAGATAGCTACCCTGATCCAAATCTTTAAAGAGTTGTTGGTAGTGGTTTGAAGCTGCCTTTGCTATTTTGATGATGTCATATATGTGGGAGTTACCACATCTGTCTTAAAGTTTAACTGGTCCCCTGCTCCAACAACCCCCTCCCAGCTGAACCAACTCCCATTTAGAAGGATGCAGTTGTGCAGTGACAGCTTTCAAAACAGTCAAAGAACACAGGACATTGCAAGATATATCTGCTGTTAAATACGTTTGAATCACTTGCCAAAAATACAGGTCCCTTCCAGCTTTTTTTCCCCACAACGTTCCTCTAGTCTCTCATTAAAAGAGCATTAAGTAATCTACAACTTCTGTCGACCTCTATGGGCGACCAGTAGGATTGCAACAACATCAACAGGTCTCTCTCCCCACCCCCACCCCTACTGCCCCCTTGAATTGACAAACTATTAAATCACATTTTCCACAACAGAGACGAGTAAGTTAACTAATTAGAGCAGAGATCCAACAGAAACCTCTACTGAAGAGGTCATTTATCACGATGCTAAATACTGCAATTGTGACACTGCTTTGTCATCGCTTGAGAACGAAATGTCTTTGTAGAAATGTCATACTGATCAACAACCCTGTCACATCCCTGCAGCTATATTATGGACATTTTATGCTATGGGGCAGTAAAAATCGTACTTATTACCCCTTGAACTTGCACTGCACGTTATTTTCACAGTCATTAGATCACAATATTGCACAAGAGAAGTTTCTATGATTGCCGTGCGGTTTGTCTTCTACTTTGAATGGACACGTACATGGGAATAAATTACTGTTAGGTTTCACACTGGCTCTCAGAATATTATCTGGGCCAACATACCACAACATTTCTCTGATGCTTGGGAAAAGTGAAAAAGTAATGACACAAGCATAAATGGTGCTGCGCCTACACGCTGTACTTGTAATGCTGAAACTAGCGGGCCCAGTTTAATTAACTTGTTTTCCAGCTTCCTGCCTGCCAAGAAAAATCACAGCTCTACTTTTTCAGGAAAAGGAACCGAATGAAAAAAAAAATACATTATTAAAAATAGAATTCTGTTCAATATGATGTTATATATAAGATACCTTTTTTTCCTGCTAAACAAAATCACATATCAGTATATCAAGTACCACTTTAAATGCCCCTTAGATTGTCAGTTTCCACCCTGTCAAACAAATGTCACCTTCATGGTAACCCTTTTTCTGAGGGTGAATTATTGGGATTTACATCACCAATGAGTAACTGTATCAATAGGAACCCTTTAGTACTATTCTGATCAGAGTGAGTCCTATCATCTCTGAACAATGCTTTCACCAGTGTCTGAATGTCAGAAATAGCATTGCAGTTTGATACTTGGATATTTATGATAGCAAGAAGAACCAAGGCAACACAGAGGCGAGCATGATTCATAACATCATGTCCGATAACGCTGTAGAAAATGTCATTTTACTGGACGTAGTATCTTAAACCAACTTTTTAAACTGCACTGATATTGAAAAATGTTCTTTTTACAATTGAGTGGCAGTTTATCAACAGCCTAATCGCCCAAACACTTGACAAAGAGACTTTCGATTCACACGCTCCATGAGCAGTAAAAGACACAAATCCAGCGCACCAGAATATCAGCAAATTGCAGATATGTATTCTCAGCACACAAACTGTGGTGAATGTTTTCCTCCATGTCTGCCCATTAGGAGCAGATCAGCAGCCTGCGCTTCATTCCAAACTTGCAATGTTTAAAAGTCTTCATAGATCAAACTTCATAATCATAATGGCGAACTAAAAATACAGAAAAACTTCAGCAGAAGACAGGATTCTTTTTTTTGCTCGTTTCACTGAAGTAGCCTTGCCATCCTTTGTTTCCCCTCATCAACATTTCATGACTGTGATAATTAAACACAATGTTCTGCGCTTGTTTTCAAAGCCCTGTCTCCGACTCTCACTCCAGCGATGCCGCCGCCCTGACCCTAAAGCATCATGGGAAATCTGTATCATCCTGACTGCTAATCCCCCACTCTGCACCCCCACAACCGCTCCTCACACAAGGGCCGACCCAAGGCTTTCAAAGAGTTGAGTTCAAGGTGCAGGCAAGGGTATTGGCGTGCAACACTGGGCCAGGAGGCCAATTATAAAATTATGAGAGAAGAGCTTCTTTACATCCCCCATCATCCCAAAGAACCCCGTTATCCAGAAGCCTTGGCTTTGAACACCTCTCCCACACCATAAGATGACACAACCTTCAGTGCTGGCTGCTGTCAGGCAAAGGTTTAATAACAGGAGCCATTTTTTTTCCATCTCTTCCCCCAGTGCCTTAAAGCAGCACTGCGGCGCCACATTTTCCTAACAGTGTCGGCTTACAGGCGGCACTGGCAATATGACAGCCAGAAGAAACAGTGAGTGCCACGACTGACATATTCCCCATCCTTTTGGCATGTCATCTCCCTTTTTCTGGACACCTGATTGATTCTGACAGCCTATATTGGGTATTTCATATGAAAGAGAATTTTGTGATTAAATGTTAATGAGTTGGAATTTCTCTCAGTGCTTTTATTACAGGCCGCCAGTTTTGAACATTTTTCAAAGTAACACACCCAAATTCCACTGTTTGCAATGAATTAATAATACAGTCTTGTCACTGAAGTATCATGCATTCTTTAATCAGGCTCTGGGTCTGAAACAGAAGCTTCTTGAAAGGTGTTTCTTTATGATCAGAACAATTAGAAACTTAGCGGCTTTACTCGCAATCATAAAGGGTTGCGCAACCACAAAGTCATGCATACGTACATATATGTGTGTGTGTGTGTGTGTGTGTGTGTGTGTGTGTGGGGTGAACGCGACCCCTTTCTTGTACTTTGGCATCTGAATTAGATGTCTTGACTGGCTCACATCAGGCATGGCTGGTGACTTTAGAAGACTAAGGCCAAAGGCTTTGTGAAGCGCAAGTACAAAAGAACAGAGACGCGTCGGTCTTTGTTCCATACGCTCTGAAAGTATTCGCCAAGTTGTAAAATAAACATCCCCAAGTTTAGTACGCCCCTCGCGCAGTCAACTCGGAATCAGCCCTCCAACTCTGTGTTGTTGTTGAGGACAAGACACAAATTTGTGTTGGTAGTTTGCGGTGTTTGGTCTCCTTTGTGTTGAATCGTATAGGAGCTGACACATCTCTCATGTCGGCGTCTGCTTCCTACCTGAAATCCTCTGCGGCTTTTCCCGACTGCGAGGAAGAGAAGTGAACAGCCAGACATTTATTTCATCATCTTAGATCATGATGCTGCCTACCTCACCCACACTCTCTTCACCACTTTACCACCTTCTGCCAGCTGTGTGCACTGACATGGAAATAAAGAAAAAAGAAGCAGGTATGCAATAAAGCAAAAATAGAAGATACTCAGCAAAATGTCTGAGGTGTTCTTGCTATCAAATACATTAATCACAGTAGGCACTGTTATTCTCTCAGACATTTCCTCCAGTATGTCTATTACAATTCTCTCGCAGTCTCGCATGAGTGGTATGTGAACACTGGTTTTCCCTCTCAGGGCAGAGCAAGAGACTATGACACCAGGGTTTGCTCTTGTTAAAAGAGCAAAAAGGGCTTTGTGGAGTGAGAGTTGACTTTCAATCTCTTTGGAGTTTGTTTTAAAGAGTCTCTTCTGTTCTGGAGGCACACAAAGTACAAGCTCTCTGAAACAGACCTCTGTGCTCCCCCGCTCTGTCTCCCTCTGTTCCTCAACAGAAGTTGGAACAGTTGGCGCCCCTCAATAAGTTATACCGCCATCATCCCAACTAAGGAACACGCAAGAGTCTGGAAGAATTTCAGGTAAGGGCCTTTCTAATTAGTTCCCATCAAAAATGTAATTCTTTTCTGGGATTACGCCGCGAGGGCAGGCCGAGTGGCCGAGAGCGAAGCTACCTGGTGGAAAAAATAATGAATGAAAAGAGATATTCTAACCCCGAGCCATGGTACATTTATATGCTTGACATGACTCTGCCATCAATGTTGGGTCGAATTCTAATTTAATTTCTGAGATGTATGTGTAATTTTGCCATTAATATGAATGTTACCGTCCTAAATATTTTACACTGCTCATGGATACTGTGAGCGTCTCATATATCCTTCAAGAGAGTATTAATTAATAAACTCTTTTCTGATACTTTTTTTGCTGGAAACTTGTAATAAGCGAAAGCAGGTAGGATGATGTAGTGAGCCAGGAGGTAGACTGGCGCTCCATTAGCAGTTCATTAGGAAGAGGTCTCTTTTTTTTCTGTTATCTTTTTGCAGCGGACCCAACGTTGTGTGGCCTTTTGAGGTAATCAATAATAAATTCATTAACAAAATTAATTCCCAGGTTAGAAGCGTTGTTGGGTTGTGGGGGCCAGTCAGTTTGGATTGGGGCCCTGATGGGTGAGGCCCTTTACAAGCTGCTGTTGTTCATGTTTCTGACAGTGCCAGCCCCCCTGTCTAAAAGCCCTAGCAAGTGCCATTTGTCTCCGGGTTAACAGAAAGACGAGATATAGGGCGGGCTGAATTATTTAAGCTCCCACAACACATGCACTTTTGCTTTTCAAGCATGAGTTATAATTTAATTAGAAACTTCTGGTGCGTTGCTGGCTATTTAAATATTAAAATCTTCCGCTGATCACATTGGATTAGCCATCCCTGTGAAATTCCCTGAGATGTCAGTTGTTGTCTCTCTCTCTCTCTCTCTCTCTCTCTCGCTCTCTCGCTCTCTCGCTCTCTCTTTTCACTTTCGCCGCCTTCTTGCGTTTCCATCCATGTTTTCTGAACTCCGGCGCTCAGAGATTGTTTGTTGACGCGGTTGGGTACTCCAGTAATTACGCTTCTCCATTAGAGACAAAGGAGTCGTCAAGGACCTTTGGGAACCTTAATGGGTACCAGTGTGTGTGTGAGAGAGAGTGAGTGTGAGTGTGTGTGTGTGAGAGAGAGTGAGTGTGAGTGTGAGTGTGTGTATGCAGCTGACCTGATAATAATGAGAATGCAAAGGGAGAGGTTATCCTCATCATCAGGTCTGGAGGTTGGATTGGAGGGTTCTCTGGTCCTGACAGTGGTAAAGTGGGGTGTGTGTGTGTGTGTGTGTGTGTGTGTGTGTGTGTGTGTGAGGGGAGGAAGTCATACAGTCACCACTCAAACGTTGTGTCTCCAGTTGGGATGAGCATGCTGCAACACAACGTACCACTTTTATCTCACACAGAGATATTTGCTCTGTCTGAAGCTGCACCGGTCGTCTTTACTTCTATTACATGTTCTGCCAGTGTCGTGACAGTGAACGCCTCACCTCGCCTGTTTACACGCGTTTCCTGGTTGGATCTGCAACTTGAACGTTGTTTCTGCTGAGCTCCTGTATGTGAACTGGATTCGATGCATTTTTGCACGCTAACCGATAACCGGAGGGGCATCGAACCTGATCGAACCCAAGATCGTTACAAGACAGCCCCTCTAAAATCTAGGCCACGCTGCCCAAAAACAAACCTCAACAAAAGTCCTTTATCAGAGACGTGTGAACAACCAATCAAGTGAATCAGAAGATCTCTGTCATATAACACTGACTCAGAAACAGGAGCGATGCTGTACAGCGGTCCAAGCCGTACAGTCATGTTCGGTAACGAATTACACACCACTACCCGTATCCACGGCAACGAGATGAACTTCCTGTTGCACCATAGTGAACGTCTCTTTTCGGGTATATATTTTATGACGTTATCGTCAGCTCTACCGTATCTTTTTACCCGGCTTTTATTTGGGAACCAACTTTACTTTTTTACTACTTTACTTTATTTACTAGACGCAATTTGAGACGAGTGTTTTATTAGAAGAGTATGTATGTATTTATTTATGTACCCATGCAACTACCTGTCAACTAACCATGTATATATCGATCTATCTCTACGTCTGTCCGTCTATCAATCAATCATCACCAGACAGAATTCAGACCCCGCCCACCCACCTCGTTCTCTGTTTTTCTCTCCTCCTCTTCTTTTACGTCTTCCCTGTCAGGGGAGCCTGTCGTCTTGGTTTCAGCTCCAGGATCCAGGGTCTGGTCAGGGAGGGCTGCAGCATCTCTCCCCGGGGAGGGAGGCTCTCCGCTGGATGACTCAGCTCTGTCCGCCTGGGGCTCTGGAGCCGGAGGGAGAGGATCTGGATGATGAAAAAAAAAAAAT
>CABFOQ010007235.1:11025-31282 GCA_900660455.1 Gephyroberyx darwinii
TAGCAAAACTATATAAACTATATATATAATTTAAAAACAAAAATAGCTCAAAGTTTCTTTGTACAGCACTTCACTTCGTAAGCTTGTTTAAATTATGAAGGCATAAACATATGATCTTTGTTTTACAGCACAGGGCAATTCAACATCAGAAGATGGCAACATGGATCTGCTAGCCAGGGTGGCGAGTGACCAGGAGCCATCTGTGGAGCTCAATAATAATGACATAAATCTTAACACGCATCTTCACAGGCCAGGGTGGTGTCTTAATACTAAACAAGAAAACAATAAGATTAAAACCTCTAGAACAGTGTTGCTTAACCTACATTTCTGGACAAGTATTTCTATCACATTTTCATAGACGGGAACCCAAGGTGAGACCAAAATATGCAAGTTTGGGTCTTGGGGCCCAGGCTAAAAAAAGTTTAAGAACATACACTCTAGGAAAATGAGTAAATAAATAACCAAAAATACATTATTCCGACAGCAAAGAGCTGAGGCAGTCCGGCCTGTGCATTGTTTGACATTAATGTCCCAGAAACACACATTTACAAGAATGCTGAAGTAGCCAAGGCAATGAATGGGTCACCCACATTGGTCTGAACACTGCTCCATGTAGTGGTGATGACCTTCCAGGTGCCAGTGAGATGGAAATAAACTTCTGTCACCAGAGAGACAGGCAGGCTCAACATCTTCACAGGCAAGGTGGCTGTAACCAGACACCCCTGTCGGAAAGCCTGGGGCTGGACAAGCTAGAGAAGTGGAGCTGGCTGCAGTTTAGGCCAGAAACCATGAGTCATGGCAGAGGAGAGTAGGGCAGTAGTCATTAAGAGATTTGGAGATGGCACATTCCCTTTCCCCTACTCCACTTTCCCATTAGCATTAGCAGCACGACCCCATCTGAACACCTGACTTGTCTGTACTGACATGAAAGGGAGAGCGTGTGACTGAATTGCTACCTACGACAGAAAAGTCTTTTCCAGGCAATGAGAGAGACGTTTAAAAGGCCACACAGATTGGCAAAAGGCTGGCAGCTAAGTAACTAAGGCATCTCAGTAACACATAATGGTAAAAGGTTTCAAGGGCACAACAACAATTCTGACAGAGTGGTCACACCTCCCATGCCTGTTTGGGAGAAATAAATTCTGCAGATACCATTTTGTCATCTTATCGCTCACATAAAAACATGTCCAAAGAAAAAAAAAGGACATTTTGCATTATAAGGCCACTGGCCTGTTGTTACTTTGGGCACACCATAAACTTATGTCACTTTCTGTGAAGAATTACAGCAGCTAGGGAGGTTTATAAAATAATATACAACTTTGACAGAAAGACCCTCTTTCTCTGTGGTAAGGGAAGTGAGGTTGAAAAGTAGAGTGGGTGACAGATGTTAAGTTCCTGTTTCAAAGCAGAGACTTTCAATGTCCCTCCAACACCAGTGGATTGAAAGGCCAGAAAAACAATTGGGTAGTTTGTACTTAAGTGCAAGTTAGAAAAAGAATGTCCAAATTTGTGTGTGTGTGTATGGCATCCTGTGTTAAGAGTCACAAGTGAAGAGCCCCAGCTCAACTGAAAGAATCCCAAAAATATTTGTGGGCTAGTGCGTTAGTTTTGTCCCTCCCAGTTGGGGTGGGGTTACGTGCGCATCTTCCTTTTGTCATCAAACAGCGAGCGGACTAGGTAGACCTGAAGCCCCGACACCAACATCATGACAATCACACTGGTGAAGGACCACCAGTTCACCCGGTCAAAGTTGCTCTCCTGGATGTTCCGGTCACGAGCCTCGAACGCCCGCAGCAGCGTCTGGATCTGCAGACTCTTTCCCAGCCGAGCTTTCACACTGTTGATGGTGTCCTGGAGGAGAGGAGGCAGGTCAAATGAATTGGATCTGAAAACACGGCCAAGATAAGAACTGTCCAACAACATTGTTACTCTGTTATTGGTACCTGACACTAAACCCACCAGTCGAGGAGAGAGTGGAGTCTCTCTAGGGACAGTTCTGAGTTGGTAAACAATGCGGCTCAGTTAGGTGTGTTGTTTCTTCCACCAGAGAACATCCTCCACAGCTGGAAATTACACTTCCTCTCTTACTGAGAAACGCCTACATCTCAGGGAATGGGGATGTGACTTCTGACACAAATAAACTCTGTTCCTGCCGAAGGAGCGCAGCAGGCTACTGTGGTGCAAGCTGAGTCTGCTGGCTGCTCTCAGACGGGTGAGAGTTCATGGCATTGTCTATTCCTGTGACATTCTCCTTGTGACTTTGCCTGTACGTGGCCCTTTGTACGGAGGTGCCAAAATAGTCTACAAGTTATTTGTGAGGATGTGCGTCGCCGTTTGTATTTTTATTTTTTTGTAGTTTGCAATTTTTTCTTGCTCGCTTGCGCTCAACATATTTATATAATGATTATCTGTTGATTAACCCACTAATGGGTATAGTGGTAAAGGCCCAGCTCTTCACAGGCTGTGTGATAGCGGTTGAGGTGTTTCTGCCGTGCCATGCGTAGCATTCTCTTAAAGTAATATTGATATTATCTACTCCTATGTCAAAACACACAGTTCAAGCTTGTTTTTATGGTTAATATTAGATCAAAATAAACATCGTAATTCCATCATGGCTCAAACATTTTACTGTAAACGCATTCCATTGTAATAACAGATATCGTATTAGCTACTACTGGTGGGGTTCAGAGCTTTTCCTGTCAGGTTTAATCTACCTCAGGTTCGGACTCCCCTTGGCTTTCCTCCTCTCAAGGCCTTTTCCTTGTAAAATAGTTCAATGCACGGGAGAAAATGAATTTTCCATTTGTTGATTTAGGATTAGGTGACTTGCTGAATATATAGACTCCACTAGCAGCTGGGGTGATGTCACTTTGCGGACGGTAACATCCCAAGTTCAATACTGGAGAAAAGAAAGCCACAGATGAGGATATGTATGGGAAACACTGCAAATAACCTCATGTTGAATTTTGGCATTTTGTATACACCGACTCGATTTGTCACTCAGACCACCCACCGACTAGTCGACCATGAAAAAACAGACTTTTGCACATCCCTAGTTGTTTGTTTACCATTTTGTTGGCAGCCTGTTTGCTGGGCCACTGACCCCCTGTGTCATCCTGACATGGCACCGTGACAAACATAATTCAAATTCAAAAACACTCTTTAAAGTCCTTCCCAATGCAATTCATACTCCAGATCCCATATATAGAACCTATTAATCATTAGCTCTTCAGTATGTTGCCTGTCAAATTCCCCCTTTCTGCATAACATAACGTGACCTATGTGCAGTTGCCTGCCTCCTCACCATGATGTCCTCCAACTTCATGTCCAGCATGTCTGTTCCATGGACGTACTCCTTCCAGTCCTCTGGATCCTCTCCTTCTGGCTCCATGTTGTCCAGGATCAGCTCAAAGAAGATGATCTTCTCTGAGAGAGCGCTGAATGTGTTGTCAAAGCAGAACATGTAGTCTCCATCCTCAGTTTCAACACTGGAGGAAAACACAGAGAGGATGAACTTGTACATGTAGCTGTGACTGACCTGTGATTAATGTTTAAAGCATGTGTGTAACTTACGTGTGCACTCCGTCTGATTTCCGGTAGTCACTAAACAGTACTTGGCCACTGGGAGAGGAGATGTGGAAATCTACATCCAGACCTGCACCATCCAACACCTGGACAGTGGAGGACACACACACACATACACACACAAAGTGAAAGGGACAAGGAATGCAAGAGGCATGAGGAAAATTGAGAGATATGTTGCAATTAAGGATTGCATCCTTCAATTTCCACACAGTCTGGCTTGGCATTCTTTTCTCTTGAGCCTGTAGAAGCAATTCGTTTCTGTAATAGTTTGTGTCAATACATAAAAAATGAAGAACGCTAGGCCGAGGCTATGGAGCAGACCGTCAGTTCAAGGTGTCCCCCATTCTCCAGTGGATGTGGCAAGCCTGGACAGCTTGCCTTCCGTGATAGACACTACAATAGATAGGTATAACACACAAAATGCTTGGGCTGTCTAACACAAGCAATGGCAAATGGCAACTCTCATATTGGCTGTTTTCAGACATAGCAGAAAGTCCAAAGCTCAAGGCTGTGAGTTGCATACTAACTGCCGAAACAGGTTTCTAACAATAATGAAAATTAAGGAGGGGTAGGTAATATAACCTGCTTGTTCCCTGGCATAAGGGTACATATCCATTTTACATACCGCTATACTAATGCGGTCTGCATGCCTGAAAAAAACCCTAAAAACAAACCAACAGTAATCTGAACAAAACCAGAGGGATAATCAACAAGTTTGACACATCTACCTTAATGCTGTATAGGCTATCATGGACTTGGCTGAAGACGTTGTTGACAGACAGAATTGTGGTTTGCTCAGCTACACATTTATACAGGAATATCCTCAGTGTGAGAGTTTTCTTACCTGATATTCAACCTCTAGTGATGCGTCTTTCTTCATCGTCTGGTAGAAACACTCCTTTCGACCTGCGGGTAAAGTGAATGTGAAGTCGCTGTCCAAAGACTGGGAGAAGGCGGCCAGCACCATAAACCTCCCCGGCAGGGCAACAAACACAGAGACCATACACAAAAACACCCGGACCACTTCCATGGTCAACCCTGTGAATCCCTGGCGACTGGAATAAAAGTCCTAGACAGCCAAAGGGTGTTTGGTAGCCACTCGCGTGTGAGCTGTGGCGGAGCCGTGTTCGTCCAAACTTCACTTCTGTTAGACAGCTCACTCGGCAGAGAAGACTGTCGTCCCGCGAGGACCCCGCCGTTATACAACATCAAATCATTTGGATCAGATATTACAAAACATATTGGATTAATTTACTAATAAATTTCAGGTTGTATGATATTGTGATTTGGTGCTTTTTATATAGCGTATAAGAAGTTTAAATAATACATCAAGTAAGGCAAATTTTAGAGGGCCCTTTTGAGTTGCACTGTGGGAAATGAAGTTCTATATTCTCAGTGCATTGACACTATGTCAATGTAAGTATATAAAGATGTCAGTTTTGGCCAAGAGATGTGCATTTGTGATCTCTACATAATTCTATAGGCTAATCTGAACATTATCACATAATGACAGTTACTCATTTTAATTGATGGAGTCCCTATAAAAGAGTCAATGCTCCATTAACTGGAGAAAAAGATGCCAGCAGCACATAGCATTGTTTAATTAATTGTTAATTCATTAATAATTGTTTTTATATTTTTTCAGGAATGGCCATGATTCAAAGTGTTATTACATAGTTAAAGCAAAAAGTACACAATGTACACATTCCTTCAACCCCTAGCACCTCACCACGTCATCTTGGACTAGCACTTGAGTGCCTCCACATAAAATGTATCGCAATAGTAATTTCTCTTACAACGTTTGTCATCAGTCGGTTGTGCAAGACATTTTATTATTGCATGCTTCTGTAATTTGTTAATCAAGAAATAGGTGACGCGTCCTCATCCACGCACTAACTCAGCCTCCCCAGATGGGATAAATAGGCGGGACTTCCAAACACGTCATGGATCCTTGTTTCTAACTCTCTGTATGATTGGTCAACATATCTACAGGACCGATCCTATTGGTCTGACGTGAAGCAGTGGTTGAGTTTACCAAGAGCTAACCAGCCGTCAACAGCAGAAGCGACCAGGCTAGAAAAGCGGCATCCAGTTGTGCGCACAATGAAAATTAGCACGCTTCAAGTATAGGATTAAGCTACACAAGACGCCTGTTTGTGAATTTGTGATTAACACAGGCCATCACCAGATGAAAAGCCTGTCTTCGGTTTATTGTGTAGTCGTGAGAGATTAGACAAATCCCCCAAAGAGCGAGGATGTTGGTCCCCGCGGGAAGATAATGAAGAGGTTGCGCGTTTTGTTGGTGTGCCTCATTGTAGCTCTCCTGTGCTGGTAAGCTTAGCCCACGTCTCTCCATTACTATTCACATTATCGATGACATGTCAGACGAATTATCATCATAACAATACACGAAACACGGTTTATTATTATTATGCTGCCTGACATATCGTTTTGCTTCTTTTGCCACATACCAGTAGTCAGTCATCAATGTTCAGTGTCATGAATCATCACTGCTACAGCTAACGTCAACAGCTAGTCACATTATGTGGAGTGATGTTTACTTGGCCTTTAAATCAGAAGAAGAGCTCTAGCATGGTTTTGTGGGTACTTGATAGTTACTTGTTAGTTGTTTAAATGCTAGCTAGAATCTCAGGTAATAACTGGTCAGCTGTAGAATAGCCAACAGCATAGCTAGCTAACCCAAACCAGAATCAAGTAACTAGGGCTTTGATAGCCAACGTTATTTTTCTCATCCTCCAGTGCACCTTAGTTGGTTGGTAACGTTGCACCAAGGAGTATTTTCTTAGTGACAAGTTCTGCATCTTTTCTTTATGTTTTATATTGCTGCAGTTAGAATTTGTTCCAATAACAGTAGCCTATAACAGAAATTGTTAATACATTTTGTATTAAGTCTAAATATGAAGCTATGAATACTAAAGGTCCTGTTAAAACAGATGAGTTAGGAGTTACAGCCTCTGAATCAAGGTGGGAACACAATGTGAATAGATATATTGAGCATCTCTGCATTTCACAGATATGAGAAACATGTTAAGATAATCAGAATTCTATATAAAACAGTAGAAAATGTGATTTATCTGGTCCATCACCATGGCACATACACAGAATGACAGTTTAACGCAAGTGATGGATTTGTTAATCTCAGAGGCACTGACGCAATACTCAGGATTTGTGAAGAGAGGATTAACGAGCTAACATGCCACTCTCTCCAGATGGGTGACTCAGTAGCAGTTAAGTTACCTATCATTTTGAGGTTGGCCGTAGATGTCTTTCACTGCTGTTCTGGTCGTTCTTAGTGGCAACTTACTTTCTCTTTACTTGAGGCTATAGAGGCTTTGATAGCTTTATTCTTTGGGAGATCATATAGTTTCACTCAGAAAAACGTGCTGTACATTTCACTCCTTGTTGTTTGAAAATGAAAATATGTGATACTTTGTGTCATCAGTTGTAGGAATGGTAGTGAGTTGAAATAAATTGAGTTAAGCAGTATATTCACTTGAGAGCAGATGAGAACAACATTTTGTAACAGCCAAGCTCCAACAATTTTCCCAGATATACTCTTACTTTTATTGCGTTGTCACTACTTTCATTATAGTTGTTTTGGGGAAATTAAATGCAAGAAAGTGCAAAGTATGTGCAGTGCTGCGTGTTTTCCTCCTCCCTGTTTGTTTGTACCATCTCAAGCAAATTTTAGTGCTGATTTATTATTGATCATGACAAGGGTTAGCCTTACGTGTTGCCTTCACCAATAAATAAAACTTGCCAAAACAAGTGCAGAATCTGGTGCACCTTCATAATTTCACCCTTTGGAAAAGAAATGGTCAAAATATTTGGTAAGACTACTACATCAAATTAAGAAATCTAGGCTGGTTGTTATCTGAATTACAAGCTGCTTCAAATCTTCAAAATAGAGACTTTAAATAGGAGTTTTTCTAGAACTGTCACATTCTCTAAGATTTGAATATTTCAAAAGCCTTCAGGTATCATTCAAATTTGACCCACCGTTTCCTCTTTACAGTAGGTAAAAGAACAGACTTGCTGTAGCACTGCTTTTATCCTCAGGCACTGTGCTACTTACGTGTCAATTCGGCTAAAAAAGCTGAGTATATCTGTGTAGGGGTGAGTGCACAGTTTTTCCAAAGCTTTTGGAATTAACCTTGATATTTTTGTTTGTCACAGTTGAGATCCTCTCTGGATCTCTAGTGTTTTATTACATTCTCCTTATCGTTGAAAGAAATAATCTTAGCTGATACATTTGTTTTTCATGAACTAATTACTCAAGATGATCATGTTTGCCTGTTTAATTTACATGTTTGCGTTTTAATTATCCCCTCAAAGCACTTATCGTTCAGTCCTTCTTCCTTGACTCTCACATGTGCTTCTGCAAAAGGCTTAAGCAGTATGTCTAATACTAAAACAAGCTGACAAAGAGAAGACTACCGGCTATGAAGTTACTGTTTTGTGAAATTACTATCATCACAACTTTATTGTCAGCTCGTTATTTTCTGCCAAATTGATATTCTGTCCTGCGCTTCACAGCATACGACTAGGTAACATTTTACTGCTAGCCTAAGGGGCAGGTAAAGGGTTAAGTATTTCCAAAGCAGCAAGAAGACAGGCCCTCTGTGTCTGGTCTCCCTGCCTGAACAAGGAAGGAAAAAACGTAAAGACAGCAGTAATGGCAGCTAGGCAGAACAGGGTGCTGCTCTCTGTCTCCTGAAGGCTAGTGGCTGAGGCATAGATGCAGTTAGATCCACTTTGTGCACATTCAAACGCATTCAAATAAAGTCAAGGTGAATATTGTATTCTAAACTAAAGAAATATTTTCAGTATAACTCTTTCATGGTGAGACATCCTCCATTCACTGTTTACTGCGGGAAGAAGGTTATGGCCTTGATCGATAGAGCGGCTGCTTGTTTGCTATGTGGGTGTATTTTTTCACTTTCCCACAAACAAACTAATGACCGTGCATGAACGCGCACAGACTTGATTACTAATGCAAACCCCTTTTTAGCGTGCTGCTGTCGGCTTCTCACTCCCCTGTGCCAACTCTCACACGTCCCAGAAGGAACAGAGAAACTTGGGCATTGCTATCCTTGCAATACTCCCAAGGGTTTCCAAGGCAGCAGCGATTTTTAGGTACGGACAGGGCCTCTGTAGAAGGAGATGGCGAGGGACTGTGGGGCTTCTGTTCTGTTGTTACGATTCACCTGGCAATGAGAGAAGCTTGTTTTTACACTGGTAACACTGCCTTGAGCTTTGAGCTGGCATGCTAAACCTTCATTTTGCTGAGCACTGAACATTATGTGCCTACATCCACCTACAGAGGAAGAGGAAAGAGAAGTGAAATGACTCTCAAGTCAGATTTCACGACAGATGTTTTTCTTTTAATGCCCTGTTACATTTGAAATTCCAGGCATGATGTTGACATTTTTCAGGTTCTCTACACATTTAATTTAATGATGAGCTTTGAAATGGTAATGTACAGTCTTGTCCTCTGTAGGCTACTGTGGCTGTGAGTGCTCAGTAGCCAGCTAGATCTTTATGCTGCAGTGCACAGAGAGGTGCAGCAGAATGTAGCCTACTGTGTGTGTGTGTGTGTAGTAATGTCAACCATAGAGTCAACAACAGGGATCTGACTGTATACAGTACATACAGACATCAGTATCACTGGAGAAAGTTTGCATGTGTACTTGAGTGTTTGTATGAAGGTGCACATTCCCAGGATGATCGTCAAAAATGGAGCTTACCATCTGCCACAGACAGATCCTCCCACCCCTTAGATTTTAACTGTCACAAGACTCTCCCGCAGAGTGTCTTGTGGCAGCCGGCCCTGTGCTCCTCTCTCTTTGGTGTTTTGTAATATACTTATCACTGCAGATTGCAAACTGCTAGAACTCCAGTGTTGCGATTTCTCTCTGACAGTTTGCATCTCTCTGTTCGGTACACTCTGTAAAGCTTGTTGGCTGGCAAATCGAACACTTTGATTACGATCGCTACATTTGGACATGTGCCGTGCTCATTGGGAATACATCATCTTCATCATCTGTCCATGTGTTAAAGACTTATCATCTCAAATTGCTATTATGTAAAGTGGTTAGCACTCATGATGTAGCTCTGCAGCCAGCGGACCAGCTGAGGAAATTGCATCATAGCGGCAGACAGTTTGTGATCATGTATAGCGTAACAAAACGAGTCTACCGTTACCATTTATCTGAACATGCGTGATTGCAATGTAGTGGTACCCGATGCTGTGGAATTTAAGTTCTACTGACTTGCCTAATTTTTCATAATTTTGTATTTGTGCTATTAATGACATTTTATTTTAATTATAGGACTTGAATGTAGAGAAACTGGCTTTAGGTTACTGTGTTGCATTTGCTCTTGGACTCTGTTCATTATGGCACAAAGTGTGTTGTGATGTTTGCGCTATATGTCCACACAGACTGATCCAGTAAGACAACACCAATCCAGGGTTTTGCTTGCCCAACCTGTTTTAGCTCATGTATAGGATGAGATGGTCTATATGTCCTTTTACTCTTCCCTGCCCCTATATCATGTTTAGTCCCCTCACAGCCTCAGCTCTAATGCAATCCTCCTCATGATCCTGTGTTTTGCAGCACTAATGAGGTTCATATCTATGAGCTGAAGGACGGCTCCTAATCAATTAACAGGCTAATAGATTTTGTCAAATACAAGGCAAGTTCCATTTTGAAGCTCCTTTTTCCCCACTGTGAAGGGCTTTGAGTTTTTCCCTGTGTTGCTGACACATAGGGAGAATTACATACAATGTGATAGTTTGTTGTGATCAAATCAAGGCTCAACAACATTTTCTTCACTGTGTGTACTTCCTTCTGACTGGGGGCCTCTCTGTCTTGCTCATAGCAACGTGAGTACTGTGTACTGAACACTGCAATAAACTAAGGCAGTGTGTAGGTAGAGGACCCACTAGTAAAAAGAACTATGTGTCCTGCCCACACTGTAAAAGTTCCCATTTTGCAGCTGAGTTACATAAGGAAATCCTCCTTATGTTGCCCATGTGCAGTGGTGATCAGAAAACTTGTCACTGTTGGAAGGGTTGTTTCCCACCAGCAGACAATGGGAGGTACTGGTACATCAAAGCGTGTGACTGACAGAGAAAGGGAGAAAACTGTGCACATCCCCCTTCCATGGGGGATGGGAAATGAACCAACACACAGAAATGAACAGGGAGGAGAAATTGAAGGTCACAAAGCCTGGCTGAGGCCAAGAATTTAGTTACTTTAGCCCTCTCCATTAGCTCATCACCTCCCAGCTATCCGCACCATCCAGCCGCCATAATGCCAAATGGCTGCTCTGATTTATGGCATGTGTGTTCCTATAGGTGTTTTTCCCTATGCTCCTGGTTGTGCACAACTCCTTTGTTGCTGTTATTCTCTCAAAGGAGGCTTAGGCCTTCTGAGTGCTTTCTCTGAATGAAAGATAGGGTGGAGGAGAGACAGAGACAGAGAGTGTTCTGTGGTATTTCACCTTGTTTTCCCTGTTCTCCCTGTTGTTACAGTCACAACAGTGAGAACTTCACTCTCACTCGGGGTCAGGTCTGTGGAGCATTATCAATTGCCATGCTTACCCAACCTAGAGGACTCAAGACAAATTGCCCAGTCATGTGTGTGCTTAATGCTGGACTATCTTTTATTGCATTACATTACATTACAGTCATTTAGCAGATGCTTTTATCCAAAGCGAGTAAGTGCATTTCCTTCCTCAACAAGCTTCTAAGAGCAGAACCAGTGCTCAGGTAAAAGTGAAATAAGTTATCTACCTACTTTTTATTTAAACAACTGAAACAAATAAGTGAAGGACATGGTGTTCATGATATTAATGTATAATGAGCTGCAGATGTCTGAACCTATGTGCATACATACATGTGGGCACACTGATGGATACGTAGATGCATACACATTTCCTTGTATCTCAATTTGCCTGACCCAATCACATGCTGTGTGCTACAAACACATAGGTCTACCTAGCAGTATTAACAATACTATAGAAATGCCAGTATAACATCCTTAAACTCTGCTATTTTGTATAGATAGGATATGCGGGGCAAAATTATACTTCCTTATTTGTAGTAAAGAAACACACACACACATGCAAAGTGGAGTGCTTGGAGTGTATCCATGGCCCAGTTTGTCTCTTAGGGGATGTCCTGTTGGCTTGTTTTGTAAATGCTGATGTACTAGCTTTTTTTTTCTGAACAGACCCAGCATATTTACTTCTACTGAACCGAGCAGTATCCAAGCTACACTGCAAACTAAACGCGGTGATTAATCATGATAAAATAGCACCAAATATCTTAATAAAGTATGCTGAACAAAGCTCTGAGGTATTCTCCCCAATCAAGCCAAACATAAATTTCTTTTGGTTGTCCCTTCTCATCTTTAAGTGCTTTTCATCTTGGAAAGGGAATTCCCTCTAGCTGTGGCTCCGAGACGGTCGCTTTCCTTTCCCTCTGAAGGCGTAATCAGTTTCTTTTTACCTGGATTTTCTGTTGATAAAGTTTCAGTTTCTGTAAATACTGTTCCTGATACTGTTTTCTTTGTCTGCTCAGCCATGGTGGTTATCACTGCTCATTGGTACTACCCAGTTCTTCTTATATTCATTCCAAACAAATGGCTGCTTCCATAAACATAAAAGATATCACTTGTGTGAGGTGGATTCTTCCCAGGAAAGAGCTACCCACTCATAGGTGTTCAGAATAGCAAATATAAGCCTTCATGAGGTTGAATCACTACTGTAAGCTATGAATCAGTGATAGAGAGTAGCAAAACGGACGTTTATTTATAGGAAAAAGTTGCAGATTATTACTTAAAAGCTAACCTCTTTGTTTCTTTCAGCAGTTTCAGAACTTCATTTGGAGACTCGACGATGTTTAGTTAGAGTTAAGCCTCTGGTTGGCTCGTTGGCTAGTGTACAAATGATTCTGGATCAAAAAGCCCACATGAAAGACTGTGTGTGAATTATCTGACTGAGTGTAATCAGCTGTCAATGTGTGAGTGATGCCTCTGTAAATCCCTGACTATGCATTTAGTTATGAAGAGATTCTCTTCTCCAATCTCTCTGTTGGTCCTATTATCAGAGGCTTAGTAATAGAGGGTCCATCTTTCTGTTGTTGTTGTTGTTGTTGTAGCAGGCCAGGGCTCAGCGCTCTAGGCTGGCAGCTCTATGGTTTAATCCGGAGAGACAGAGCTGGACTGGCACTCGAGAGCTCTCTATTGTTCCTACCCACTGGCCATGGAGACTGTTGAGCACACTGAGCCCGGCCTGCCTTGCCTGCCTGCCTTTCTCTCTGTATGTCCACTCTCCGCACTGGAACCAGCACTGGCACTTGATAACCTGGGTTATGTGAAATGGCCAGACTAAGCCAACAGCCAAGGCTAGGTGAAATGATCAGACCACGCTTGGGTTTATAGCCAAGACACTTTTCCTGGGGGCGAGGCTAATTTGGCCCCCCAAACACTGGCCAAGGTTAAGTGACATTATCAGACTAGGCCAGGGTATAGGTAAGATTATGTGACATGGTCAAACGAACTCTGCACCTGAGCCTATGCTTTGCAGGTGCTGTTGAGAAAAGGGAAAGTGATCGTCTTGATTGCCTATTTGATTTGATTCTACTTTGTGTTTGCAGTGACGATGCAGTGCTCTCTTTTAAAAAGTAACTTGGTCCTTGAAAACAGCAGAGATAGACATGGCATTTTTTAAATACATGTGGTTGTCTGCAGTCAGCCCAGTAACAGTATAGTTTTGTAGAGAGACTCAATTACAGTTGTCTAGTGTTTCTGATGGGGCATCTAGCGCCACAGGATCCTGTTGATCAAGTAAGAGTTTTCTGAGAGTAGGTAGGCCTACAGTGGGAGTTGAATGCTGGCCAATAACCTCAGGCTCGGTATATTCGCCACACAGTAAACACTAAGGGAGGAGGGACTTCTGCCAGTCAGTTTGTATTTGCGCATGTGGTTTGATTGATTTGACTACTGAGGGTTATATTTGAACTGCTTTTCCTGGTTTGACAATAAACATATTTTGTGGTTTACCAGATTCTGAATGGTGCACTATAAATCTATAAACTACAAAAATTGTCTCCTCATCTCACGATACAAGTGATAGCTGGATGTTGGATGTTCTGCAACACAAACACTAAGGTTTGATTTTTCCTTCTCTCCTAGAGACATACCCATTTCTTCCCCCTCTTCTTCTGAAAATGCTCTTTGACTTTTGACCTTCGTTTTCTACCACTGATTGACTCATGCTGTCCCTTATCTGTGTCTCTGGGTCTGTTTCTCTCTTTCCCTTTGTTCAGTCTTGTATGGAGTGTGTCTGATTGTCAGGGAGAGGGCATGTGGGAGGGGGCTCTGTCCATAGCTGAAGCAGGAGGCATGCCACTTCTGAACATTATGTACAATAGCTAATTCTGGCATGTTTTGAAGAAGCTTGCATATAAAGACATGGTCAAGCCATTACGCCTGCCAAAAGGGTCCAAAAGAATTAGATTTGTATTGGGCATCCAAATCGAACAGGCTATGGGCTTTGTAGTAAATGTGCCACAGCCCTGCAGCACATTAGTACACTCTGTACTGTGGGGGATGTGAATGTTTTATGAGTTTTTGCTCTCCTGCTGTGCCGGCTGATGCATACATACTGACAGCTTATGCGCATGCATGTTGCATCCATGCCCACCCATACAAACACACACACTAACACACACTGGCCAAGTGGCTTTTCCTATCAAATCGCATTAAATCACATGACTGCGTCCATCGGTCCACTCTCTCTAAGGCAGTGTTCTTAGCCAGTACTCCTGGTGTTGCATTCCCAAGCCTCTTTGATCCCCGTCTGACTGGGACTGCTGTGATGCTTCCCACTATCACAGCATAGCTATTGCCCCAGTGGTGCGACTGCCTGTGGGCCTTAGTCTGGGTGGGTATTAATCTCACTGGCGATAAATATAATGTTATGCTGTTATGTAACGGATTGGTCTAAGAATAAAAGGATATCAGAGACTTACAGCTCTTTTACTGTCCATAGCAAAAACATGCTTTATCTTCTGCCCAGTAGGTTTGATAAATATGAAATATGTGAGTCAGCCATTTATTTTATAGCCATGGGAATTTAGTTTTGCTCTGGGAACTCTGTTTATCTATTAAGTTTTGTTAAATTGACTGATATTCTCATTGTATTACTCTGTCGTGATAGGTAGTTCATCATCATGTAGTTCAGTCATTTAATCATCAGATTATACACTTTACTCAATAACTATACAATATTTAACTTTCTAATTAAAAAATATATATATTTCAATATAAATTGTTGTAAAAGTTGTATTCAATGAAGATACTTTGCTCAGATACTTCTGCCAATCACACGTTCAAGGTTTCGACAACCACTCAGGATTTACCTGACTTGGTGCTGTTGTCGAAGTTCCAATTGAATTGATAACAGGATCCTCAAGTGGAACACGTGGAACTGTATTTAAGCTTTGGTCCAGGATGATGGTGTGTGTTTGTCTTTGATATGATGTAGGCCTGCTAGGTGAACATGAGTCAGAGCAGGAACAGCAGTGACTCAGCTTATTTGATGATTGAGGCTAGCTCCCAGGAAGAGGTGTGTCTGCTCATTCACACTGCACCTTAGAGAGAGGCTATAATGTAAACTCTATGCTGTGAGCTGTGTGCGTCACGGAGCCAGTGTAGCGAAAGAAAGATCCTGATAGATTACAAAGACAAACAAGATTTTACAAATACATTAAACCTGTGTGGTTAAAAGGGGTCATTGTTTCATTGGAAAGTCACTCGTATGGATGATCCCCAATTTGCGGTCCTCTAGCTGTGTGTCTTTTTGCTGCGATCTACTGGGCCCCATGCCAGGGTGTTTTATTACGGCATACTGATAAGAGCCACCTATCAAGTTCTCTTTGATGTTGATACCTTGCCAGTAAACGTGTTATTCATCTGTTTGGTCTTATGTCATGTTAAATTACAACATCAGGAACAGTTCTGGGTTGTAATTATTGGTGTCACAGAGAGGGAGGCATTGTATAGGTTAGTGCAATGTAGCAGTTAGCACACACAGCACTTAACGAGATGAGCATCCCTCCCCACCCACCACTTTCAATCTCTTGGGCCACTCCATGCAGTGGAAGAGTAGCAAATGCAGCAGTCATGCACAGGTGTGGGGTTAGTGTGCCTGCAACACCAGCAGGGCTGAAGACCACAGCAGACAAAAGATGGCTCCTCGGGCCCATGTTGCAGCATTCAGCCACCTGATGTCTCTCTCAGGTTGTGATGGGAAGAGAGGCACAGAGGAAGAAAGACAATGCACAGTGGTGCTGGCATGAGGAGAGAAGTATGTTGTCTTTCCTGATTTGCAGCCATTTAGGTTCAATTTAATTAGAGTAAGCTGCACTAGAGCGTTACTCTGTTTGCACATACATTTATCTTATTTGAACCCATGATCATCCATTTCCACAAACATCCTCTTGACTCCAAAATGTGACTGTTGCTGACTTCCCTGCCGGAGGGAGGGTTTAAAAACCAAGCCTTTATCCCATATCCTTATGTTCCTTCTCTGTGACTCTGATGTTTCTGCCCAGCTGGCACCCAGGTGTTTCTGGGGGACCAACAGGAAGCTGCGCAACCCTTAATAACAACAGGTTCTGGGTACTCTGGGTAACTGGAAATGAGCTGGACTAGTGCCCATCAGATACTGGTGTTATTGGCCTATCTATCAGTCTGTGTTACACTGACAGTGACAGTGCACTAATAAAAAGAATGAAAGAATGATTTAAGGCGTTGTTGTCAGTATAGTGCTGTCAAAATTGCTATTTGGGAGACAAATGGGAGGAATGCTTTTCAATGATACATTTATCTTCCTATCAACCACCAATTTTGATGGGCAGATATACCAGTTATTGTTAATTTTCTCTATGTTCCTAGCCCAGTATCTTCATCATCAGCATTTGTCCTCTCAAATTTTATATTAGTCGTACTTTACCGAAAAGTGATGAGACCCAGTTTAAACACAGGACTTACAGGCTCGTCGTCCACTGACCACTCACTGCTGACAACCATATAAGTCGGAGTGAGGGGAAAATGCAGCGAGCAAGACAGACTGCTGACCAGTCACTAACTAGGCCTTTAGGTGCTGGAGCTGTGCACGATCCAATAATAACCGCGGTACCTTAGGTCAAGTGGTTGCTTATAGGGTCCTGGTTTTTAACTGTGCGTGTGTCAGAGAGCTATTCACCAGTTCAGCCACTGTGTCGTGGCTGTCCTGAGGATGTACCAGTGGAGGGGATTATGGAGGATCAGCAGGCTTTAGAACAATTTGCTGCTCTACATTATTCCATGCTTCTTTGTGGAGGCCAATTAGAACAGACAGGCAAACATACATACCATGGCACGCACGCACACAAGCGCGCACACACACACACACACACACCGAGTCCACTAAGGCTTGGCTTTTAGGCTTTGTCTCCCCCCAGCTTGGAGAGGCAGATGCGCTGCCCTACTTTTAGAGGCGTGCCCTGGCACATCTCCCTGGCCCGCCCCTGCCCACGTGGATCCTGCATTCTCTGTTTTTCTACATCTCCCTCTGTGTCTGTTTGCTCTTTAACTCAGGACAGTCAACACAGACTGGTCGAATGTGGATCCTCTGCCTGCGTGCAGGATTTACTCTTAAAGACGTGGTTCCGGAAGCAACAGCTGGATTTATTTGGCCTTTTACTGAGTGTGTGTTTGCTCTCTCCAGGCATGTGATGAGGCTTTGGAGACTTGACAGATCAGTTCAAAAGGAAGCTCCATCTACCTCTCTAGGTTGACAAAGCTGTTCTCGATCGCTCTTTACACGCCCTTTTCCCTGCTCCCAGTGCCACATGACCTACATCAAACCTCATGTGGAGGTCAACGGAAAACATCACAAGACTCTCCTCTGCCTCGGGCCAGATAGAGATGTCAGACAGACACACACACACACACATTACTCACTATCCCATTCGTGCACCGTAATAATACCTCTCTCTCTCTCTCCCCTCACCCTAACGTGGCACAGGGGTGGCAGTAGCGGCTTACTGGAGTACAACTGGGCACACTACACTATGACAGCAACCTCTTTATAGATGGCAGTTGGCAGATTTTAGCCGTCTCAATGAAGGAGAGTAAGGTCTTTAGTGTGGATGGCGTGCAGTTGGTTAGCTCGAGGGCCATGTGTGTTTTATATAGTGGTACAGCAGCAAGCTGGTCAGAGATTTAGGCCAGGTGAGGCAAAGGCAGCAACTAATCTGTTCTGGCACAGGTAATGACTCCTTTGTGTTGCACGGTCGGGCCATGACCCAGGTGAGTGGGTGGTGGAGGGGGTGCAGAGAGACACAAAGGCAAAGCTCTTCTGCAGCAGGTTAATCAAAGAGCAAAAAGAAACATGGGAAGTGCGGATGATGAAGAGATATAATTGAAAGATCAGGATCCTAGGCTGTTGGGGAGGAGAGTGTCAGACACACAGACTCTCACATGTTTGTGCTGGCAGATGTCGCTGACACTGGTAGAAAATTTTGTGTCACCGGGAAAACATCCTGCCATTGAAAAGAGTTCAGAGCCCAGTTGGCACGCCGTATGGCGGCTCATAATATGCAGGCAGATTAAGCTTCCTCATTCTGTTCTCTCTCCAGTTCTGTCTAGTCTATGTGAGCCCAGTGCGGTCAGTTGGTACAGTACAGTCCTGTTGATACAGTAGAGTCTGTCCCTGTCCCCTGGTCCTGAATGGCCCTAAAGCCAACAGGAAATATCAGGGGATTTGGCTGCTCTAAATGGGCCTGGGGAGTGTCTGGACATGTGGCCAATGTGCCTGTGTGCATCTGTGGACCACTGTGTGCCTCTTAATCCTTATTCTTGGTGACAGCAAACATCCACCCTACTGAAGTGTCCTTGAGCGAGATACAGACTCCCCATGAGCTCTAAGGGCGCTGCTTTGTAGCTGACCCTGCACTCTCACCCCCCTGTGGAGGGGTAGCAAAACGTGAAGAGAATTTCTCATTCTGGAGTCATTAGAGTATCACAAAATGATTGAGCTTGTTATTGCCATTAGAGGGGAGGGAGAGACTTGAGAGAAAGAGACTTCTTGCAAATCCCTAGGTGCTTCTGAAGTGGGACAGGAAATGGGGATAGAGAGAAGAGGAAGATAGAGAGGAAGTATATTTACTGGCTGCTGACTCATTAGTCATGCCTCAGGCTCTTAGTTCATTAGTCTGGCTTTGACCCACTATTGTAGCCTACATGATGCACTTAACACTTTCTGTCTCCCATGTATTTTTATCTATCCATCTGTGGGTCTCTTACTTCCCCCTCAGAGTGTTGCATAACCATCAGTAGTAGGAAGTAGGTCACATTCCACCCATAAAACAGCTCTTTTCAGACCAGCTCACTTTTTTCCCCCCTTTCTTCTCTTTTTCACCCCCTGCTTTTCTTCATCTAAAGCAGGAATGTCAATACTCAGCAGTTCATTCATTGAGGTGATGCTGAGCAGGGTGGCGGCATTAATCTAACTTGTTTCAAAAATTGGGCTTTGTTTTAGGCATAGCCCACTGAGTGCAAGGCATTTGTGGTCTTATATTGATTTTGTGTCCCGCTGCTTTGTGACTGAGCAGGTTTCAGTTAAACATTTGATGAGTCATATTGCGGAAGTCAGTCAGAGCTGAGATTTTTCTTCATCACAGAAGCTCCTACCGGTCTGTTTACTCTGTGACGTGTTCACCTAAACCTGCACTCTCTAGTGTGTGACCCATTTATGTAATGTTTATGCACCAGGTACTCTGGTCTGAGATTGATGATGATGATGATTCATCTAGCCCTCATCCAGCCAGGATCACAAAATGCTTTCCATAAAGCTGTTTCAGTTAAGCAAACAAACAAACAAACAAAGAAAACACACACAGAGGGATTAATATAAACTGTATGCATTATATAACAAGGACATTTTAAGAAGAGAAGCAATGATTACAGAAAATAATAATAAAGAAATAAACCTTCAATAAAATCAATTTTATAAAATGAGTTTTTGAAATAATGGTAAATGTCAAAGGTGTGATTGACGAGAGGGGCGAGGAATATTCTGGGGGATTGGAAGCGAGCCGAGGCTTGAGTGTGTTGCTTGGTCAGTGAGTCTTTTGGTTGCCAGGTGACTTGACTTTCCCTGCTATCAACTGTCACTGTTACATCACGCCATCAGCGCTGTGTTTCAAGTTCCTTGACATTCAAGTGAATGGGTCTTTGCAGATCTGTTTTGCTGAAAACCAGCTTAATGCACAGCAAGGGCACCGCTATGTAGGTGTAGATGCTAAAGGTGTTACTGGAGCAACATGGACCCACAATATAAAGAGAGTCCATTTTTATATCAATAAAGTACCAATATCAATCAATCACCTACCTACTGATTTAAATTACTGGTAAAAAATAAACTGGGAAGGGAAAATCAAGTCATCCATCTTCTGGGTTGTACAGGGGTTGCATGTTGTTCACATAGTTTTCTGCCGTTTTTATTATAAAATTTCATCCCTACACCACATCAAGGCGTGGGGCGGTTGATCAGGGACTGGATTCACTGTCCATAGACTGATGACCACACCCCT
>CABFOQ010007252.1:7596-28145 GCA_900660455.1 Gephyroberyx darwinii
CTATTATATCCATTGTTTTTTGGGTTGGTTTTGTTATTCAAATGGGTTTGGTTTCAAGCTTTTGGCAACCTGTTAGTTCATGTTAACAAATACTGATTGAACTATCCACCACTGTGGATTTGGGGGGGGCGGGGGCTGGTTCAGGGGTTAATTTTCTCTGAAACAGAAACAACATTCAGGCTTTCCTCTTTTTTTCCTGGTGATGTATTAAACAACACTTTTAGTAAAGCACGTTCATTTGTACAAAAGTCTCACGAGAACGCTTTATTTTGTGCGATTATAGATACTTGAGTAACGCAAACATGTCTGAGAGCTGTGAATATATGTTTAACGTTGCGTTGCCATTTGCTGAAAGACAGACGACAAGAGAGCTTGTACTTCTACAGAAAGATTGTTGGCTTACTGAGACTTGCAGAAAGACTTAAGTGTGCTATCCGGGCCCTGATACCACATAAGCTACGATCAGATAGTCTTATATAAAACGTCCCCTCTTGTGAATTGCTATTGCTTAAATGATTGCAAGATCAGGCTCACAGTACCATAATTGCGTAGATATGCATGGCATCGGTGCAGCAGCACAGCGGATTACATGTTATCACGTGACTCACATGGAGCACAGAGTGCACTGCTGAAAGCACGTGTTGAGATTAATAATGACTCCACAGCGTGCAATATGTTCAGAACACACAATCCAGGGAATCGCACATTTCTCCCACTGACCTTAGTCATTGCCAAACACCTCGTCTCACCACCCGAGCTCGGCCAATCCAAATGATCTTGTTCTGAGCCCAAGGACAAGCTTTCATTTTTCAGCGAAACGCTTACATATTCAGAGCGTTGGGATGAAGCATTCTTACCGCATTTGAGAATACACAAGCTGGAGAACAATCACATCGCCCACTAACCCTGGCGTTTAGCAGGTCTCTGCACTCTGCAACCTGCAGACAACTTAGTCATTGCTTAAATCACACTTTTTTTCTTCCCCTCGGTAAATTCCGAGGGGGATACAGCTATGTGGGTATGACTGCATTATTTTGTGTCACAGAGCTGGAAGTCAGCTGAAGTGTGTTAATGCCTGAGCTTTTACCTGTGAACGCCCTCAGGCGAACGCCCACAAAACACTTTTTTCTGTGGTATGTCGCTGAGGATGCTCTTCACCAGAAGAAAACAAACTATATGAGCAATATATGTTGGTTTGAGAAGAAGGTCAGATTTAAAAGCAGACTTGCTTAATCAACAGTGTGGGGAGCTAGCTAGATGAATCAGCGCATTTTTCAAATCATTCAGGGCCAGTATGTTGTCCGTTTCCCCTCACCCATTACTTTGGGAAGTATTTGGAATGGAGGGATCACTAAAGGGTATGGCCCCTCAAATATGTTGATATTGATTTCTGATGGAACTTGTGGGCTGCAGCTTGGTGTCTGTTGTGTTGTTGGAAGGTTTTTTTCAACAGTTTAATGACAAAAGAAGCAAGAATGTGCGATCTAATTGCGAGTCAATTTGCAAAATGTCAAACTCATTTCCTCTTCCTCGCTCTCTATCCCCCTCTGTCCCCACACACACACACACACTTGTGACTGCTTACACACACTCACATGCAGACATGTGCGTACCATATGGTGCATGCTCACACACACGTTTGTATTACTATACTTCTGAGGACCTTCCATTGGCTACTTTCAATCCATACCCATATGTAAAAGATAGTGGGTTTATCATCTGAAATAGAGATTAATAGGGATCAAGTTTAACCTGTTATGGAATTATTTTATCATTTGTTGAGATCCAGCTTAATAAATACTCACATTTAGACACATAACCATATACATTCTATAACCATGGATATTCTTATTATGGAGCTTAGCGTGAGTTCAATCGGTAAGGCTACCTTCATTCATAATTCTGCCAGCTGAAGCAAACACGCCCCCAGCTCTGCATCATCCAACCACCCTATCCCACGCTCCTTTCTCCTCCCCTTTCTCTCTCTTCAGAAACCAATCACTAACCATTTCCCTCTATTTGTTCCCCCTTAGCTGCTTCTGTGTTTCTGTCATTTCAGCTGCCTAAACCGCACCAGTCTGACACCCAAACAAGCGCTATAGCATTTTCAAAAACAAATTGTAAGTATTACTTACCCATTGCCCCTCTGCATCATGTCGGATTCCAACGATAAACATCCCAGTTCTCACTGCTGAACTCCGCCGTCACCCTGACCAAACATTCATTGTGGGGCAGTCACCACTTCCCTGTCCAAAACCCATGTAACAAAAAATCTTCAGTCCGCTCTCAATGAGCCAGAGATAGTGTCCCAGCTGTTAAGAAAGGAGCTAGAAAAGTGATACCCGATCGGTCCCTTTTCCTGACACCTTCCTTTTCCCCCTATGTCCAAATCATGGCTCAACACCCACCTAAGATTGGTCCTGCAGAAATGTAATCTCTCCCACCACAGTCTTACAGGGCATTCTTTCAGGATCGGCGCCGCCACTTCAGCCACCATGCAGGGAATCTCCCCCGCTTCTCTGCAACAATTAGGCCGCTACCCTACCCTGCATTCCTCTCATACATCAGACCCGACACTTCGGCTATCCTGGTCATCCAGCTATTGCTTCAGCCCTAACCAGCTGGTAAGCCCAGCATATTCTTGTGGTGGTGATGCGAACCCACTTTATCCCTTCCCTCTCGTCTCCAGCCTCTATCTTTTCTCTAGTCTGCCGCCAGCTACCCCGGAGTCCCCCTGCCTTCTGATGGCCAGCTCTGCAGGCAGCCAGGAGGCCACCATGCCCAGCCCCGGCAGGTGGTAACGCTGGTCCGCTCTGGCCAGCCGGCTAGTCAGCTAGTCGGCCGGTGAAGGTCAATTGGGCTCCCATCATTCCTCACCAGATTCAGCCTTTCTTAGAAGGCCAGCCTGCCCAGCTTCTGCAGCTGGTAACGCTGGTCCACTGTGGCCAGCTAGCTAGAGGCCAAACTCACCCAGTTTTGGCCAGTTTAGTAACGCTGGCTTGCTGCGGCCAGCTAGCCTAGTTGGTCAGTGCAGGTCAATTGGGCTCCCATCATTCCCCACCAGATTCAGCCTTTCTTAGGAGGCCAGCTTGCCCAGCTTCGGCAGCTGGTAACGTTGGCTCGCTGCAGCCAGCTAGCCTAGTCAGTCAGTTCAGGTCGGTCAGGTCTCCCGCCTCCCTTCTCTCCTTCACTCTCCTCCTCTACCCTGTTCCTCACCGCATTCCCCATCGTTTTGGGGGGTGGGGGCGGTGGGGGGGTTCTCCTGTGTCCTATCTGCCCCCGGGAGCTTCACTCTGTCGCTGGATACTTCTTGGAGTCTACACCAAACCTGTGCTCACGCACATTTTCTCACATTGTTAATACATTTTTATAATTGTAATCCTAGCCTCTTGTGATTGAACTACATGTAAGAAATCATAAGAAATAAGAAATCATAGACATCAATGAATAAATATCACCTAATTCTACAACATTTCAGAATGAGAACTGTACGGTTAGTCGATTCTTTATATCAAGTAATCTGTAATGTATTAGAATTGGCAGAATTGAAGTTAACTTTGGATCCCTAGTGAGGGCCAGCATCCTCACTCTGTAGGTCTAAAACTGACGGGTTCTCATAAGCATAGAAAAATGCACGCACACTATTGCATGCAAAGCAGGAACTGTTCTGAGTACTTTATAACTTCCAGGTGTACTCCTGACATTGGCAGATGGACTCTCCTGAATCCTCGCATTGCTACATAATTCGTACAAGGATTCAACCACAACCGTATCTGCACTCTGAAGCGAGGCAAAAGGCCAACTCATGATGAATGTCAGACAGAACTGTACATCAAAAATTACATTCAAAGTCACTGACATCCAATGTAAATTCAAAAAGTTAGCTAGCCCTAAGATTCACTGCGCTCACACAGTGAATCTTCATTATCTCATGCCTGAGCTGTTGGGCTTTTAGGCTTATTACTGTAGGCAAATGGGGACAAAATCTCTCTTTAATTACTCGGATTCCCCAGTGGGCCATGGCAGCGTTCTCAGGGAGCTTAGCGGTGGCTTTCCATGTAGCTCTCACTACATACTGGCTGGGGAGATACAACACATGCTGTTCTCTGCTCTCTCCCTCTCCCTCCCTCCCCACTCTCCTCATCCCTTTCTCTCTTCCCCGCTTGTTTTCTCTCTCCACCTCCCTCTCTCAAACGCCCCCCCTTTTTAATTTGCTTTATTGGCACGATAATGATTGGATGATTTCTCAGCAGGCATAAAACAAATTCATTTTGATAATTAATTCTTTACAACCATACAATAAAAATGTATAACATTTCAATTCAAATATAAAACATTTGACCACTTATATTAAAAAATTATTCAATAAAAAATTTAAAAGTCTGAGCATGTAGAATAGTGACTCAGCGGCCACTTTTAAATACACACAATGTGATGGAACTATTTCCAATAGGGCTATGAAGGCAATAGTGCAATTAAGCCATTTACCTGATTCTAAAAAGTGTTTGCTCACCTAATAATCTGGTTTACATCTGACAAGTATTCACATGGAAATGACAATGAACACTGACAGAAAGACAGGAGCTACGTCACCAACTATCCACCTTCTGACACAGTAAACTGTCTAGTCTTCAGCCCTAGTCTCTACTGCTCTGAATTGTAGTTTGATAAGAGCCACTTCAGTTAACCTGAACAAACTGTTAGCTGACCAGATACTATCATTAGCTGGCTTGTTAGCTAGCTCTCTATCTCATTAGCTAAACCCAAAATCAATCAGATTTATTTGTGGTGAAATGATCGTTTCCCAGTCGATAACAGCACATAAATTAACCGTGTATGAAAGTCTGTTGAGACCAAGTCGTAAGTTTAGAAACACAATGAATTGTTCACAGCACAACTGTTTCACAAGAGCTGCGATCGCTTACTTAGACCAGAACTACACTAATATAATCAGAGCATGGTGTTTACAGGATCATGTCTTAATCACATTACAATCACTTTTTGTGTGCATATAAACATGGTCAATGACTTTTAGATATGAGGCATATGGTGGGTTTAATGACTTTTCTTCCCATTATGTCTATGACAGGTTCCCAGAGACTGCGCAGCTATAGAAGACCATCTGATCTTTTCTCGCAGAGTCATGGATTTGTCTGTGAAGGTTTCAAATTCTTTGTATATGATGGCACCCCAGGGAAATAGTCAGCTGACTATTTGAAGGGCAGATGCACAGCACTGATCACAAAACTCAATCTAGCGAGGGGCTCTGTCGAAGCCACCCTGGCTGCTGTCTGGATCGTGTCTCTCGTCCACGGCAGATTTCACTCCTCAAGTCCTTTGTTCTCAATCAGCCCACCTGGCTGATTAGTAATGCAACTCAGCTGGGGCAAGATGGCTGACTGAATGTACTCTTTTTCCCCCCAGTTTCTCTGTAGCCAATGCCTCAGTCTGCCACAATATGTGACTGTTCCTAGAGGAAAACTTGTTTTCCTTTTGTATTTTTCACGTAGTTCCACTTGGGAAAATAGAGAGCACGGATTGTCTTCCCTATGGTGGTGTGTCTCTACTGCCAAACTAATCACAGGGTCCAGGTTGATTTTGGCTCTCTCGTCCAATCAACAAGCGGCATTCAAAGATGAACCCAATTTATACACACCGGGAGACTTCCACTACAACACAAACACTGTCTGACATATTTCTGATCACTCTTGATTGAGAGAATTACAGTTCAAGTGCCTTGTCCTCATTCTAAGCCTATCCTAGCCACAGATTACCCTTGTATTTCAATTTCATCATCGGGAGGGGGTAAAGTGATTCACCTGTGCACCTGGATTTCAAAAGGACGTTCGTCGTAACATGTGTGATTTCCGTATATACACAGGCGATGGTACAAATAATAACCCTGCCTTGCTGGGTAATAATGATGACTTACGGAGAGGCAAAGCCACCGTGACGACTCTCCAGTGCAGGGGAACCTTCAAACCCTCTACCGTCTGTGTCTATTCTCTTCATGAGCTGTAGTTTCATCTGTGAAATGAGAATGCAAATCATATTTAGTAGTGTGCGAGTGTGAACTGGCAAGGCAGAACATTCAATTCAGACTGATATTACCAACAAGGAAAGGGAGTGGGAAAAAGTAAAGCCCTGTGCCGTGTGGTTGTCACAAGTCCAACAGCACAATGCCAGTAATACAGGATGAAAAAGGTTTATTCCGCCGATTTCCACACTCATTTTTTCCCCTGAAATCATGTTGAACAAAATAACGTACAGCTCTATTTGGTTCTACTTTATATGGTAATACTGTATATTCACACTTCATTCGGAGTGGGACCATTTTAGAGACATTTCTTATAGACGATTTATGTGAAATCAACCTTTATGTGTCGATGGTTACCTGATTCGCAGCAGCCTGGAGCAGATATCAATTTGAAACTGTTTTGATTTTGAGAAATCATAGGGAACATGAGTGTTGTTGTCATTAAAAGATATTATTATTATTATTATTATTATGCATGCATTCATACATACTGTACATACGTAACTTTCTATCTCGGTTTTCAAAGCTTTGGCACAAATGAGCTTTTCCATCACCTTTTCCATGCCTTGTAATCTTGGTTGTGTAAAATAGAGGGGAGGTGAGGTTCCTGGTACCTTGAAACTACCTTGTGGTCATAACACCATGAAATATATGGAGTTTCAAGGCACTTTAGTGATGCAGGGTGTCACACTGTTTGAGTAGCCATGAGATGGGGCATTATGTTAAACTCTGACATATGGGTGACATATTTAACTGGTAATCCCGAGGACAGAATAGACTAAACTTTTTTTAGCCCAATTTTATCCCAGATTTAGCATTTCCATCCAATTTTCGAAATTGGAAGGCATAAACGCTGGTCTGAGCAGATTTTTGGTTGGTAGGGAGCAACATTTGGCACTTGCAGTGCGATTGGCTGTCTATTGAATTTTGGAGTCTAAGAGAAGGCCAATGTGTGATTTTGACTCAATTTTATGTCTCCTTAACTTGCTGACTGGGACCATCAAAGCCAAACACGGCGTCTGAATGGACTCCACTAGTGTGCAATGGTCAGCAGTAGGTTCCAAGAATCAATACACACAGGGTTGAGCTTGTATAAAGCTCCTTAGTGTTCACAGCTTTACAAGTGCATGGCAGGACATTTGATAATAAATTTTGAGACACTTTACTATGAGATTACCTGTTTTATAAGTCAAAAAATCTGTCCCCAGCATAACACAAAGAGGAGGTTTCCCTGATAACTTTGTGCAGTGATCAGAGCGCCAAGCTTTGTGGGTGATGGGGGTCTCATGGATCCAGAAGTGCACTTATGACCGGAAGATTGCTTCCAAACTGGCTGGAGAAATGAGTACTGCTCTCCCCTCCTTCTGCAACTACTATCTAACTGAAAACTGAGGTGCACAGTGTGCAGTGTGTATCTGTATGAACATGAGGCACTGCATTGCTGGAATAGAGTATGCATACTTAGCAAAACTTCCCTTGATGCAATTAAAAAAAAATCATGGAGTACTTGAGATGAGTTACAATCGCTACATTAAGAAGGCTATTTGTAAAACCATGCAGGTCATCCTCTGCTGTACTTTATGATCTCAGACTAACAAGGAAGACAGTGTCATCTAAATCACTGCCGATGTGGAAATAATGACTGGTGTTAATGCTGGATAAGCCTAGACAGCTTACTGAATTGAAACAAATACCTGTATATGATTTATTTAACTATAATCCCCTAAATCCCCTTATAGTGACCTTATCAGCAATTTCAAACATAGATGAATCACTCTTGAATTTGGATTTCGATGGGTGGAGCTAATCGTGAAATCACTTTTTGAGGAGCTTAAAAAACCATCAGCACCCCATTGAAATTTTTAGTGGATGAAAGGGATGACTGATTATTTCCACCACACAATCCCAGTCAAAATGAGGCCCGGGGTGCAGCAGGGGAATCTGGGTAGGGATGCATAGCTGTGCCCGTGTCAATTGGCAGGAAGCAGTCGATGCTCCGACTTTGCCTTGTAAATCGATGATTTGCTTGCGAGGCTTGTTTGATTTATTTTATTTTTTCAATGTTTGCAAGGTTGCTGGAGGGGATCTATGATAGATGACCAAATCAACCGTGATGAATACACCCTCCTGAAGTATTTTATTAGTGTCCTTGGTAAGAGTATAAAATAAACTCACTGAGTTGCAAACAACCAGCCTAATGATGTTGTGAATGTATTTTCTTACATGGTAAGTCAAAACATATTTACCTCCAGTCCATCTGTAATTATTCATGTAAAGTTCAATTTCCACCCTTTTCATAAAACCGTATTATCAGGCCTCTATCCTCTCTGCTTCAGTACGTTTTAACAAGGCAATGGGCCTCCAGTGATTTGATCATGGAGGATGGAGAAGCTTTCAGTGAGAGGCTATTGGGTAGGTAGAATAAAAATGCCTTTTAATTGTTGATCACTTGTTCCAAACAACACCACCACTTTGGATGTTTTGCAGCTGGAGATCAGGAGCTGTTTGCAACACAGAACTTTTTCCGAAGAGTAAAGTGTACTTTTTTTTTTACATTTTCTCAAAAGTAACTGGTCCAAATTACACCCAAGTTTTGTTTGGTGTCTTGGAGTGCTCTCTGGAGAATTCATTAGCAACCACGATCATAGAGCAGAAAGCTGGTAAACTCGTGCAGGAAGCGGGCTACCTCCCCGTGTCCTGATCGCACCACCGTGCCTATATGTGCCAGTGGAGAGAGACGGACGAAACAAGCCGCGACGGCATAAAATTAACCACATGAACTGAGATTCAACCTACGGCATTGTGTTTGTATGACAATGAGTGCACCGGCTGGTTGAATCATTCGAATCCCTCCTCACGTTTCCTGCCGAACATAAAACACAAGCTCAACTGAAGATACAAGGGATGAGTAAGCGAATAGCTCAACAGAATACAAAGGGATGAGAGGGGAATACGTGATGCTTACAGCCTGTGGCTTGTTATTGAAACCGCGCCGCTGGCAAGAAGTTCAGTGCAGATTCATACAGACATATGGTTGGGAGAAACTGGGGGGCCGCTTTATATATGTGTGTGTGTGTTTGTGTGTTGGGGGTTGGTTTTCTCCATCATTGGAATTCCAACAGATCAGCCCAGAAAGGAAAATCTAAAAACAGATTTCACATATCGTGTGAAATTGTGATTGACAGTATTGCTTGCCAGCATGCGGTTTGATTCTAAAAGGAAAAAAAAAAAGACAAAACAGTGTATCAGTGCAATTCTAGGATGCTGTCAATCATCTTTTTGTTCAGAGACAGCTCTCATGTCCCCTACATTTTTCTTTCCTATTTGTTTCTCTGTGTGTGTCTGTGTGTGTGTGTGTTTTTACCCTTTTTTCCCAATTTCCATCCCTTTCCTATAATTTGCCAAGGTCACATTCATCCAGTTATCAAACATGTGAGACTTTCTAACTAGAACCCTCACAATGACAGCAATAACAGCAACTACTATAAAGCAGTAGCTGTCCACGTGTTTGTCTTGCGTCCTTGAAATGACGACACAGAGCATCTATTCATCTCACCAGCATCTCTGGTCTTCACCACTGATGGAACTCTGTATTCTCTGTCACTGTGTACAGTATGTGCACGTGCCAAACTTGCATCTAGGTGTGCGTATGCGTTACTGAGTGCATGTGTGCTCTTTATTAAGGTGATAGTAGGCGCTCTGTCAATCTGCTGCGGCTCTCTGTGTGAAACCAGAAAGACACCGCAGGGTGCTGACGGAGCTCAAACCTTTTAGCTGACTCAAGGTTTCCGAGCCAGACCCACTTTGCCAAATGCCAGACAGATGTATCCTCTTCCATGCCCGATTTGTTAGCGCCTGACCAAGGCAAAACAGCAGTTAGACACCGAAGAATGAAAGAACGATAACACAAAGAGCGATGGGTGTGATTTTTTTCGCGAGTGATCTTTCTACTTTCTAGAGCTATTAAAAACGTCCGACAAGATAGTTTCCGCCCCGGCCCAGCTCAGCATTTTCTTGGTTCAGCCAGTTTTCGATGGCAATAGCATTTAGAGAGTTTCATTCCAAAATGAGATATCCATCAGTTGTGACACATACACAAGACACATACTCTTTGAAACAAACATAGCATGTCATTGGCTAATATAACCATGCGCCATGCACGCTATTAATAAACCACTTCCTGTGAGTGAAATTTTGAAAAAATACTGAAGTACTTAAGTGGCTAAATGCATTTAGTAGTTTGAGTGGCTTTCTCTCATTATTGTGTCATTGGTTAGTAGCCACAAGCAATAAAGATTAAAAAAAGGCTTGATTTGTTGCAAAACCTTACAAAATCTATAAGCAATGCATTAAAAGCACTCAGAAGTGGAAACTACTATAAAATATGTATGGAGAAAGCAGCTCACAATGGGATACAGGATTCAGTGCCAATGGTTATCACCATGTAACTTTCAATGATATAGTGAGAGAAAATATAGACAATAAAGTGAAATTCTGTTGTCTGTAGACTTAATTTTGTCATGCTCAAGCTCAGCGGATTGTAAAATCATTCAACAGCTATTTGAAATGAAATGAATGGCTGCGTGGCAAAAAGGCAGTGGGACATTGAAACTCCAAGGGAACACAAGCAGTATAAAGCAGCTACAAATTGCCGACTGTTTACCTCTCAGCATCTAAATATGGTTAAAAAAAATGTATTAATGGGGCAGCAAAGCTTTTAAATTAGATCCTGCTGGCTGCCTGGCTGCCTGGCGGCCTGCGGTCGTTCTCTACTCGCCGTTCTAATCTTCGCTTCTGTGTGGTCCTAATGTGGAAAAACAGGCAATCAATAAGCAACTGTCGTTTTCATCTCTCATCCTCCTCGTTCTCCCTTCTCTCTCTCTTTCTCGCTGTCTCTTACTGACCTATTTGTAGACCTGATGTGGATCATTTCTGCCTGGTGATTGATGACACTGAACGGAAGCCAGATTAACAAGAAAAAAAAAAAGGCCAAGAGCCCACGCCACTGTGCATTGAGATTTAAAAATTAAACCGACACTGTAAATGCAACACCCTTCTGGGGCTTTTCCTAACTATTCTGTCTTTAAAAGGCTTTCTTTTAGACTTCTAAAAGAAAAAACCTCGAGGAAAATAACAAATTCCTCCACCTTAAAATACTCCCATTAGCACCACCAATGGGCTAAAGGGCATTTGGTACCCAAGTGTGAACGTTTCTCCCTCTCCTCCTCCGGCGCTCTGCTCAACAAATAGATGGCCAACGCATTTATCTATAGAGACAGTAAAAACTCTATCACCGGAACTATTTTCACACATATGATTACTCACATGCCCTCAGAGGATGAGAATGATGAGACTTTAGGTGTGGTGGAAGTGATGTTGGGCTGGAGACGGCGCTGTTCGGATCGAATAGAGAGGCGATGAATATTGTCACAGTCACAGCCCAGCTTGTTACACAAAACCCAAAATCACCAGTAGAAATTAGTTCTTTATTTATTATCTATAGTATCTTTATTTATTCTGTATATTATCTATTATATATTTGACTTGGAAATGTCTGTTTTAATATTAATAGAGACTATCGTTGTCCTTCCATATACTAGGACGGGATCAGCTGCACATTTAAAACAATTCATGAATTTCCTCACAGTGGAAATACCATTTTGTAGCGAAAGCATAAAGATGGTGTTTCCTGACTTTACACCATTAGATGTCAGGGAGTGGAAAGTGTCTAAACATTACTGTGGGATGAAATGGGAGAAGGTAATGGCATCAACCAGAGGGCGTCATTACCTATTCCAGATAGCAAAGTGTCATCAACATCTGCTCCCGCCTGTTGGGAAACTCAGCAACAGTGGGTGCATTTTACACTGAGGGATGAGAAGGGAGGAGCGAATTACTTACAGTAAGCCAGAGGGCGTCATGGTTATGAACCAGCACACTTTACAGAGGTGGAAAGAGAGCTCAAATATTTGACTCAAGTGGAAGTTCTTCAGTTAAAATGTACCTCAGGTCAGAGAGTAAATTTTAGCCACTTTGCACATTGGCGCCTCCCAATGGCAGCAAGAGGTAACTGTTTGAAAACTGTTTGAACTTGAGTATGCAGAAATCCTGTAACATGATGCCAGTAAACCGCTCGCTCGCTGCTGTTTAAGAGACAGTTTTGTATTTTGGTGTTTTGGTATTTTGGTGAGTTTCAATTCGTCACGTCCTGTGGAATTTCATAGGGTGAAACTATGGCATCTCAGCTGTGAATTGTGTATGTCTTTACAAAAAATAGCAGAATACCTGTTTTGGCACTGTCATTGATGGGACATTCTCAAAGGTTTTGGAATAGTTCAGTATTTCAATATTACACTTTTAAGACTAAGATAGTAACAATTTGACCAGGCTTTTAGAAATTCCTTTCTGTTCTAATAGCCCAGTGGGCTAGTACCTAAAATCCCATTGGTTCCCATACCCAGCAGAAAATATTACTCTTTCCCTGCTCTTTGTGTGCATCATTTGCCCTCTGTCACCACATGCAGTATGGCTAATTTCAAGTGAAGCTGTGTATCATTTGCTGTCTCCCCGACCCCCAATAGACACACACACACACACACACACACACACACTGTCACCGCATATCAGTAATTACGGAATACATTAGAAAGATCACAAGGTTTTCCACGATCCTCGGTGAGACCGGGCCAGCTGTTTGCGCTCCGAGCGTTCTTTGGTCTCTGCATAATCATTGGAGCACCTTTGCGTAGACGGCTGCTGAGGCTGCGTTTCCTGTGATGAGCGGGCGAGGGGTGAGCGTTTCTTCTTCTTCTTTTTTTTTTTTAGCTTGTGTGCACCTCCTATCCTGGGGTGAAGTGATTATTACTGGCAATGTGCCAGGACTTAGGAGCTGCTGCCAACCAGAGTCTATACAATATGAAGCCGGAGTTAGATTACTTCCAGCTCTAAAAGGATCATCTGACACCTCATCTAAAAAGGTAGATAAGGCGAGAGCAACACTGCTGGAGATGGATCACTAGTGAATGGCAGGAAGGCTGAGATGTAAGATACAGATGAGACGCTTAATTACCCTTAATTCAGAAAGGATCAACAGATATTCCACATACGTTTTAGAAAGGACTATTGCAAAACAGACAGATGGCAATATCAAAACCAAAAAAAAGGACAAGATTGTAGCAAGTGGTGAGGAGAAATTGATAGACCTTACTTTAGTTCTTTTTTTTCACAGCAATAACAAATGTGTCTTGGCAGAGCCGGGGCCTGCTCAATGTGTTTCTAACACAGGATTGAAAGCGCATTCTGACTTTGAAACTATAACCTTGCTGACAGATCATCTGCTTTGTCAACTAGATGCAAAAGAAGCCCTGGAAACGTCTGTTTTGGGGGAGTGTGAAACTGAGTGATAGCATTGTTTAGCCGGTTATGGAAACTGGGCAATTGAAATGCTATGGGATGAACTGCTCGGGTAGAGGCCTATAGTGCAGAATTATTGGTGCCATTATGGAGCTCATAGTCAGTAATAGCTATTATGACTCTAATGGCTCAGATGTTTGATAGGGCAAGAGTAAAACTGACAGGCACTAGATATTGTGCATCGCAAAGTGATTCTGCTCAGGCATTCATAGTGGCTGTATGTCAGATAATGGCTTAATGTGCTTGCAGGGTTTGTTTTCCTTTGCGATCATAATTTCAAATATTTTTTGGAGACGTGGTTCCTTCAACTATTGACCAAGAATCAAAATAGCTCACAGTCCCCCTTACGGTCGATCTCCACAAGTCAATAGCATCAAAAAAACATTTTCATGTGCTTCCTTTGAGTCACACCAAAAAATGTTGCAACACTCTTATGTTGAGAGACTAACATGGACACTGTTACTGCCATGTTTAAGGATGAGAGGTTGAGCAGAATATTCCAGTTACGGGTACCGCGTCACATGTTAAGCTCGAACAATTTTCAAAAGGTTATACGCTAATGTTGCAATATCGGCGAGAGCATGCGCGTCTTTGAAGCACCTGAGCCGTGGGGTAGCGGCGCTGTGCGGCAAAATTGTGTCCGGAAATACCGTGACCTCCAAGTCAAGCGATGTGGAAGGTGATGGCAGCTCCTTGAAGCTGGTATGAGAGGCATTTCTCGGCTGACTCTTTGACTAAGCTCCATTAAACACTCACACACGCCTGCACACCCAAGCAAGTACATGCACACATTCATTTCGCCGCACTCCTGTTTGGGCATTTGCTGTAAAGCGTTCTCCATCCCCTTCCTCTCTCTCTCTCTCTCTCTCTCTCTCTCTTCCACTTTTCTCCTTCTCCATCTCTGCATGTGTTTTTTCACAGTAACACCCTTCTTTTCTCCCCTTTGTGCCCTTTCACAGCTTGAGTTCAGCTCATTTATGTCCTCCATGATGAATGTGTCACACCGGCAACACTTAAGCTGAAACACACACATACACACACGCGTGCTCGCGCACACACCATTCCCTGCGTCAGCTTGACACAATGTCCTGATAAATCGTTTTTGGTGCAAGTGCTTTTTTCATTAATACAACCTCACAAACCTACCCCACAGCTATCCAACATATTACAAAGAAGATAGAGTAGAGTAGAAAGGAAGGAGTAGAGTATAAAAAAGCGGAGAATAGAATAGAAAAGAAGTCAATTTTCCCTGGGAGAAGCTCAGGTGTTTCTGTATACCCAGCTATTAATTTGGATACATTTTTCCTTTTACCTCAAAGTTCGAGGTGTTTTTTTTCCCCACTTCATATATTGATTTCCCAGCAGGGAATATCTATATTAAGCAATGTGTCACTTAAAATGATGCATGAAGGGATTATAGGTCCCTGGTTTGCCATATCCCACTGTCATCCATTCCCTTTGCTTCTCTTGCGGATATAGATATTGGCATTTAAAATGAAATGAAAGGAGTCATTTCCTTCCTTGTCGACTTTGTTCTTTAGTGCTCATCCCGTTGTTGTTCACATCCATCCACGACAACTCCAAAAAGCATATAATCTTGAACAGGGGTGCTTTGAATTAAAAAATGAAAAAAGAGCTGCGCTATAGAGGTAGAAATCTCATTGGTTGAGTTAAACCTCGATGGGCGGAGCCAAAGACCACAATGTTTTGGAGTGCAAGTTAGCTAACTGGCAAATTTAAAGAAGCAACGGGTCAAAATATGAGTAGAAATATGATATAATTCTTGACAATGGCATTCATGATCTTGGAAGGTCAGCTAGGCTAACTAGCTAACCTAGATAGTTTAGACTGCATTTTTCCAGTTACTAGCAAAAGTGCTAAACTTTCTAATATTAGTTACTTCCTATTTTATTGTCTTTGTCACTGGGCTTCATTAAAAACAGCTGTGGTTCTTTGGCTCCGCCCAGTGCCGTTTAACTCAACCAATGAGATTATTTCTGCCCCCAGAGCAGCTCTGCCTCACAGAAATGGTTGTATAACTAAAACTCCAATCTGTTGATCACATGTGGAGCTGAGAAGGGATATACTCTGGAGTAGAATCACTGCTGCTTCAGCTCAAGAGGAGCCAAGCTGAGGTGTTTTGGGCATTTGCTGACGATTCCCCACCAGGGGGTTCCCGCTGGAGTTGCAGTTGGCATGTCCCACTAGGTGGAGACCCCGAGGCCGACCCAGGCCGGATTATAACGCTCAGCTGGCCTGGATACAAGTGGGACTCCCCCAGGAGAAGCCGGGAAAAGGGACGTCTGGTCTGCTCTTTTAGACCTGCTGCCACAGTGACCCTCCCAAAAGCGGTGAGAGAAAAAACTGGGTGAAGGAACAGATGTTGTCAGCACTGCTCAAATGAAGGAGAAAATGAGAGCAGCTCATGATTCCAAAAAGGAGAATCTCAATATCTATGTGTTTCTTTTGTCCTGTGTGGAAACCATGTACCTGAAGTATACTGTACCTCCTCAGGCCTCTGTTTTCAGAGTGCTTCTTCTATGTGGTGTTACAGCTCAAAAATAAAGTAAATTAATATATGAACAAAATAAGAGATGAGCTATACACTAAGACAATGGGGAATATGACCTGTTGCTTACAGATTTTAAGCTGTCTCCATCCTTCCTCAAGTGCTTTTTGAATGACTGATATGCTATATCCAATATCGTATACACCTCTTATCTGCCAAATAGGACAATGAGAGGAAAGACGAAGCTGCGATTAAAAATAACATTCTCTTTAAGAAGCTTTTTCCTTAATCGTTCTGACGCTGGTCTAGTTAATCGTTATGCTCTACCGAAGACAATTATCAGAAGATGATTTCAAATACGTGTCACTTTAATGTGTTCTTGTTTTAACATGCCAGCCAGTAACACAGCTTTGATAAGTGAAACCGACAGTACCATAAGTTATATCAGGCATTCATCAATATTTTGTTTTTGGAAATATAATCCAAATCCTCCGGGAAGGGGGCGTGTCTTTAAAGCCACGTTCAAAGCCAAACATTAAAGCCAAGGACTGGAGCGAGGGAGTGTTGCCGTAATGACCAGACCCAACACACATTCAGATCTAAGTTCAAATTAGTGAATTAATCACTTTAGCTTTAACTTTCAAAACTTGGCTGTAATGGATTGATTTGATCTTCTTTGTGGCTTTTAACATTTCAGCGTCTCAAGTAAATAATTACATGTTTCGAAATTGTGGCAAGAGCCCATAATTCACTGCCATGCCGCTATCTTGAGCCAAGCCAGCTCACCCGGCATTGACTCTTGTTTTAATACATGATTTGATTGACAGAGCCGACTGCCATCTCTAGATTCACATAGCTAAAGTGCAGCCAATGTAGCAGGAATAAGCCCCCGCAGAATGTCTTAAAAAACAGAGAATTCGTTATGAAAATTGGCTTCAGGCCGCATTGTTGGAAAGAACAACAGAGGCTGGATCTATTTCTTCTATAAGAATTCTTCATTTTTATCCAATCTGGCAAGTTGACACTGAACAGATTTAAGGCAACAACATGGGGGAATCGTTGCAGGGAAGGAGAGAGATTCATTAGTCTACATATTTACATCTGGGAGCTGCTCAGTACTATCTAGACTACTATAGTCTTGAACTGCTGGGCCACAAAGCAGCTCGGCTGGAGCAGTAGGGAGGTTATCAAGGACAATTCAACTGTAGTTGAGAGAGGGCTATTCTTTCATTTTTGCCTGTGCAGATTCCAAACCAGCCCCCGAGTATTAGAAATCATCTACTCACCTCGCAAGCTCCCTTATCAACACTGTAGAGAATGGAACTATTTTACATCAGCCGTGACTAATACACCGCATACCACAATGTTATCAACGCTCTGCCACAACGGCGTGAATAAGGGCCATCAACATTCTGTCAGTAGGGCCGAAGAAAGTAAAACTTTCCTTTTATTTCATTTTGGAAATTAGGACGAAAAGCAGAGCAAAGAAGGTTGGTGGAAATGTTATCGTGATGGCTGAGGGTAAATGGTAAATGATAAACCCTGTGTTCCTTTAACATGGATGCCTTGTGTTGCATAAAAGACGCATTTGTGTCGTATTTTTTTGGATTGTAGTGAGAAAAAATTGTAAGCTTTAGTGATGAGACCGTTAGTTGAAAAATCCTGGCGCGTATTGCTTTAAGACAGTTTTTAACAAAGGCCACCATTACTCACAATTCCTGAAATCACTGCAATCACGTCAAGTATCACAAAATATAGCTCATCAGGCGGCAGAGGAACTCCACATGGAGTCAATATCTAACATTTGATCACGACTGGGACGTTCAGGGTCCAAATAACCACCTTGAGGGAAGTGGAGCGTTAGTGGTGCAGTTCATGATTACCAAATGTTGCTTCGTGCCGAGGATTAGAGGACGTTTCTTCAGAGAATGTAATTACTGCAGCTCACATTTGTCTCCATATTGACATTACCCATAATACACAAGGGTACATTACGGATGAGGAACAAACTTGCAAAGAAAAAAGTGCATTTAACTGCACGCATGCACACTCATTTACTGTGCTCACCACTATGAAACAGGAAAATGGCATGTGGGGAAATTACACTGGGGTCATACTGGCTTCCCTCCATGAGAAGGGAAACCAAACCTTGCTTTCTACTGCAATGAAAATTGGCAATGAAACACAGTTTGTTTCCTCCATTGAAACAAGCTCAGGGAGAATAAGCAGCAGGGTGCCTACTTACCCTGTTCAAAACAAGAGATACATACAAAACCGTCAGTCTAAAGTGATTCTGTTACATGATTGGAGAGAGCTGGGGGGCGACTGCTCAATAAAACATTATTAGATTCTCTGTTGTAAAATTCTAAATGCAACCGACACCGTGGGCCAAAGACGGGGGATTAAGACCCAGAACTGTAATCCACCTCTGAAACAATCTTTAAAAATGACTGCTTACATCAAATCAAAATGTGGGAGAAGATGGCAGGTTCCTTTCCGGCTTTGCAAAGTCCAAACGCAAGATGGCTACATTTGTATTTGTCATTTTAATATACTGTAATAATATATAATATGACATGAGAATGGAGATGGAGACGCAATACCTCACATTCACAGTTGCACACAAACACACACACCATTTGCGCCTATACAACAGATATCCAAGTTGAAGACTTTTTGATGGATGTTATTTCCTTTTGTGTAATGTGTTCAAACAGCTCCACTTCAGCTGGAGGCCACATGAAGGCTTTCTGAACCCTTTTGTTGGTGATCATCATTCAAAAATCTTGAATCGTAAATGGCTGTGATTACAGCCATTACTTCTCTGTTACTCCACAAGAGGCTGCAAGGTTGGGGGGACTTAAGTTCCTACTGCTGTACAATCAACTAAACTAAAGCCCTATTCCCACAGGATTAATATCACCTAGGGATGTCCAGTGATTTGTAATCATTTTGGAGATCGTCAGTAATTTTGTTTGTTTTTTCCATTTTTTTACTGTTTTCCAATTTTGTTAATCTTCCATTTCTGCAATTGCAAAAATCCCAGCACAAATTACCTACTGTACTTTGGTGAAGACAGAGTCTCTTGATCATTAATTACATGTGATCTGCACATAATACTAGTCCCTTCAGAATAAGATTCAATAGTCCAGAATCCCTGAAGTCTGACCAGCTTCTTAACACAATGCCATACATTTGGGCATTAATCCAAACCATATAAATACAAGTTGATCAATCCATAAAAGAACAACATACACAGTAATTAACAAAAATATACAGGAATATGAAAATGTCAGGCCTGGGTCATGCAGTATTTGCAAGTCTCACACTTGATTGACTACTTAGCTGACACTGTCTGCATTGTCCTGATGGGTTCAACTCCAAATGGTGTCCAAGCAGGTCAAAACTAACTGTAAGGATTATTTGCAAACAGGAAAATATGCTCTCAAAAATATCTGCAACAAGTGTTATTTACCTGTTGACATAATGCCATTGCTGGCATTGCAAGACAAATTAAACGGCTGAAGGTGTTTTGGATTGTGCTGATGAATGAGAATGTCTACACGTCGCTAAATATCACCACCCACATATTTTAATGCATTTTTTGTTATTTGAACACGCCAGTGTATATACAGTAGCCATTTCCAAAGGGCTGGGATTAGTGAGGTCTTCCAGCACTTATCTACCAGGCTTGGGTGGTAAAGGATTGTCTGCAGCTGGGTTTTATGAAAGCTGAGCCTCAGAATCGGTAAGCAGACGGGAGGAGTTTAAACTCGCTGAATGTGGTATGACTGGGATCAGGCAGGATTTCGACTGCCCTATTCAGAGACTTGACCTTGAATTCTTTATCCAAGCCTGTCAACTTCACACCTATCGCCCCGGCATGCTACATTGATCGCGTTTGTCCTTTGCCCTTCACACTCTTTTGTGTGGCGGTTGTTTTCATAGCAGCAGATTACACAGGAAGTTTCGCTTTCCACCTTGAAGGGACATAATTAAGTGAAACATCAAATTAAGTTAAATTACTTTCATTTGCTATTGTATTTTTGAATGGATGAATGCTCAGTTAGCATTACTATGATGATAGCAGTAGCTGGGGTGGGGTTGGGTTGGAAATGCATGATTGGAGTAGATTTGAGCAGTGGCATCACCTGGGGCCCAGAATATCTTTTGATCAGGAAATATAGATAATATATAGAAGTCAAGTTTTACTTAGTTACTTAGTTATTTACTTACTTACTTTTTACTTATTTACTTATTGTATTACCTTTTTACTAATTTACTTATTTTTACTGTGTAAAGTTGAGTTGACCCGGAGGACAAGAATTTCACTGCTGGTAATGATGTACGTTGTTATCTGGTACGTGACAATAAACTTGAAACTTGAAACTTTTACATAGTTCAAAATACCTGTCACCTCCCATCATCAGCACTGTCCACAGAGGTCTGTCCTGCACAGGAGCGTGGGGCAAGTTAGATTTATAGATCAGATCAGGGCCGGATGTTTGCTTTATAATCCACTTTTAGGTTTGTTAAGTTTCAGACCAGGACACAAATCAAGCTCGCCTGTCTACGCTTGGTATGTCTGTG
>CABFOQ010007256.1:36919-51345 GCA_900660455.1 Gephyroberyx darwinii
GGCTGCTGCTGACACGGCGATGCTCAGGTGTCAGAAAGCAGAGCTGTTCGTGCAACGGGTTGCTTAAGCCGTGTCAACAGCAACCCGACACTCCCCAACCAATCGGAGTTTTGTGTGTTTGAGCGTGTGTGTGTATGTGTGTATCCAGGTGTTGGGGTTGAGAGCAGACAGAAAAACAAACTGAAGGAAACTGGAGGCACGTACTGAGCATGACGGAGACAGTATTCACTTGGGGATTGAAGGAGCAGCGTCCTTTGCCAGATTCGGTCCTCGAATCAATGTGGAAGACTTGCTCCTGCCAGGGAGGAGAGAGGAAGTGAGACACAGACAATAAACATGACAGTATGAGTGTACCAAATGTTCCACAAGGTAGCCCTCCTCAAGTTTCCTCTCCTTTTGGTTTCAACAAAGCACAGAGCCAGTCCAGGGCTGTCTACCTTAACTGGCCTGTGTGGGACATTAAAAAGAACCATCTGGGAGGGGAAGAGGAATTTTCCCGCTAATCTGTTGGAGAGACATTTCTCCATCTTAGGTTGCGTAGCTGCCAAATCCAAAACCCCTCCTTGTGGAGGAGCGGACTGTCCGGACGGCTCTTGCAGCGACCTGGAAAGCCTGCTGTCCCATCCCATTCAGCGCTGACCAGTGGTGCTGCAGCTTCCTTGAATGGGGATGCGGTTGACGTTAGTTGAGGAACTACTTTTTTCCAGGAAAATGTGTCTACTCTCCACGTGTTGCGAGGTTCTGGAGGTGGACTGCTAGGCCCTGACACTGAACCCTCCAAACCCTGCAAAAAATACCCATCTTCACAAGTCATTTAATCTTAAAATCTTATTTTTCTTAAAACTATTGAAAAAAACTTCCAGTGGGGTGAGATACCTCCACTTGTTTACAATGCAAATGTTTCCAGAATTTTCTTTAAACCAAGTGTCTTTTTCTTGATACCAGTGGAGTGGCTGGCCTCATTCTGCCTTGTTTCAACATATTCTAGAAAAGGGAAACTGCATTGAAAATGATCTCACCCCACTGGCACAATTTTTCACTTGCTTTATGAAAAATCCAATTTTAAGACTGAATATGAGACTAAATGACTTGTTAAGACAGACATTTGTTCCAGTGTACCATTCATCATGAGTCTGGTCAGTGGTGACATAATTATAACACACAAAACCACAAAAGCACTCACACACACATACACACATAAGTGACCTGGCCCGTCTGGTACAGCCATCCCAGTGACTTCCACAGGCCAAAGGTCTATATTGTGAGCTTGCTGTCAACGTCCTCACCAGAGCAGCTTGTTATACTTCACAGATACCCTGTCTGGGACACTGACATGTTTGAGCTCAGAGGTTGAAAACAGAGCAGTCTTCCTTTCAAATAAAAACCCCAAATGACAAAAGGCACCGCAGTGCGGAAAGAGCCTGGTCGGGGGCTCTATGCTTATTAGAGTTTGGCAGCAGTCTGCAGGCTGTGGCTAAATGTTGTTCACTCAGTGAGCACTTTTCTCCTGGAGGGCTTCCCCGCTCTCACTCCCAGAGCTGTGTGGCCGGAGATGAGAGCAGAGTGCCCAGAAAACAGCCCTTCATCCAACCCTTGCTCTATCATTCCCATGCCTCCCTCTTATCCTCAGCATCGCTTCTCATCTGGTATCTGAGAGGCTGACGAGCGACGTCATGGCGACTTTTCTCTTTTATGACTTCTGAGGCTTCCTTTTACCACGTGGTGACACTTGTAAAGTCCTAATAGTTTTGTGGAAGAATCTGCAATGTGGGCTGTATTGGTTGACACTCTATTCATCCAGTGTTAGGTGGTAATACATAGCAGTAATATTATTTCCTTTCACTGCAACAAGCATAGGGCCGCCTGAATCCCACCCGTCACTCTTTTCAATCCATCCTTTCTACACCTTCAAGCTGGGGCTGAGCAAAGTATACATGTAAGCCTAGAGCTTACTAGAGCTCATTGAGCTTAGAGGCAGTGGTAATATTGCTAGCAATAAACACTAGCAGCAGTTTATTCTTTTTTTGTTTGTCTGCATCACTTGGGTAGCTTTGCTTCATGTTTTTACTTGTTCTCAGGAAAGTCGACCAACAGGCCAATCTTGGTGTATTCCTTCAAGAAGTTGGCTATTTAGTGCAGTGAAGTCATCGTGTGAGCATTTAGGCTGAGTGTACCCACCTCTGGTCTCCGGCCTCTGTTGATGTAGACACAGACAGGACTGTAAGCCCCACTGCCACACATGAACAGATGGGTCCTGTTGAACGGCTGCACCACTCGGATGAAGTTCCCACAGCCATGCTGGAAAAAACACAGAAACTCACTATCTGTCCAGCTTATCTTTTAATTTAGACTATTTTGACTTTTGCTTATAGAAAAGTATTATCTTTTTGGGTACAGTCACCTGCACCTTTTGAAATATTGAAGTATGAAATGTTTTCTTTCAATATGTTTTCATTTCAGCAAGGACACATCAGTAATCCTGATACAGGCACGGCAGTTTCCGAAGGCTCTGGGATAGAGCCAAGGTGTACGCCAAATCCAGAACTTGTTTATCGCTCTTAAAGTATCCCATTTCCCATGGGTGTAGTAATTCAAACTTATCTCACTTGTTACGAAACAGTATGCTGCACAATCAAACGAGCCCAGTTCTCTCTGCCCTGGTATTGAGGGCAGTGGAAAAACAGAGTCAGTACTGTGCATGATATTTCTAGGTAAGGCCGATTACTGAGCTCTCTGCATCTCCGCTTCCACTTCCCGAACTAAGGGAGCAGCAGGAGTGCTGGGCTTTGTGGGTAATTAAGCCTGCAGAGAGGAGCCTGCCGAGGAGTAGAGGAAAGGGGTAGAAGGGTAGAAGGGATAGAGGAGGAGAAAGCTGGAGAGGAGAAGAACAAGTATCCAGGGAACCGGCAGGAACTTGGCCACTGCTGCAGGAACGGCAGCTGCTGCAGCTCACAGTCCATGCACAGCTCCACTGAGAGCCATTGCTGAAAAACAACTGCATCCACCATCACACACCCATCTCTGTTATTTTCACCCGCTTTCTCTCTCTCTCTCTCTCTCTCTCTCTCTCTCTCTCTCTTGCTTTTTTTTATCCACATCCATCTGCACCACACTCTCCTTCAACCCTCACACACCCTGCGGTCTGCCCATATCTAATGTCAGAGCCATACATGTGAAGCCGTATCCTTTTTGTTTTCCACTTGTGCTTCCTGTCCACGCACACACAGCCTTTGTGACTAAATGAACAGCATCGAGCCTCATGGGCCCCGATTTCAAGTGGCGGCAGCACTGAGTTTAAAGTGCAGGCTTTTGAGCGAGGAGCAAACAGACTTAATCTCTCTGGTACTGTGTGAAGAAGGGTTAGCCTATATTTCTCCTTAAAGGCCACCCTCCAACGCAAAACAATGTGTGGCTGCTCTCTGGTGATTGTAGATTATATCAGTGGAGAGCAACTTAATATACACAGATTGGGAGGGTAACCATAACAAAGTGATGGAGACTCTGATTCAAGACTGGCAAATAAAGAAACCCTGCAAGGAAGGAGAATTATGAGAGAGAGAAAACGCAACATGCCGAGGCAGAGAGAGAGAGAGAGAGAGAGTGGTAGCAAAGTAGAATAGGAAAATGTGACCGAGAAAAGGCAGGAAGAGATTGTATACCGAAAATTAAGGAAGAAAGTGTAAGAGAAAGAGAGCTGGCGGGGTTGCAAATAAGAACGGGTGACAGAGAGAAGGGGCCATTGAACGGCTCCACACAGCAATGGCTCACCCAAATATTTGTGGGCGCCTTTCCACAGCAGCCGGGCTGTGACTCAAAGCAGCACAAATCATACAGTGACTGAAAACAGCTTCTTCCCCACTCCTACAATACCATGTTGTATAAATCCCTGGCTCTGTACCTTGGCTGCTGTCAAGAGGCTGGAGAAATGTTGGCGTATGTCAGAACAAATGGGTAGCGTTGGTGGCAGCGTAATGCTCATTTGCGGTAACATGTACTGTAACTTTACGTCTTAGGCTTAATTCATGTAAACAGTTACTTGTGGTAGTTCTTTAAAAATTATTTCAGACGTAATATTCCCCGACAACACAACCGGGCATCTTTCTATTCTATTCTATTCTGATGGACAGAAACAGAGGCGCCTTTTCTGAAATGGCGTTGCGGCTCGCAACAAGTACCGCTCAGTTCGGAGTAAAAATCAGGCCAGGTTATGAAATCCTCAGACAGGCATTTGTTTCTTCCATTTGCTTTGATTCTGGTTTATTTTTCTATAGCAGTCTGTGGCCCTCTTCCCACGCCTCGCTCTCATCTTGAGAAACAGGGCTAATGCCAGGAGGACTCAGGACCCTCTGGACATCTGCTGCCTGCTACACATGTGGTTGGACCTGGGATACTGACACAAGCGCACAGATGGGAGGGGGGGGAACTCCCAGGAGGCAACAAGCACTGTATTCTGTCCTGAATCCACCTCAAGGAACTGATCTGGGAACTGCTGAAACAACCTCAAGTCATCGTGGCAAATAAATCACTTGGGTTAGACTGATATATCTGGCCGATAAATCAGGTGTTTAATTAAAAGTAGAATATTGGCCAGGCAGTTATCTTTGGGAAGATGAATGGAATTCCACATCAGTCAAAAGCACCAAGGGATCCAGTTCAGGGTTCTGGGAGGCGATGAGTCCTTACCGTAGGGTCCTTGCCAGCCATTTGGCATTCCTCTATCTTGCTGGTAGACGCAGGCCAAAACACCTGGTGGGACAAACAGTACAGCAGCTTAATAAGCCACCAGTGGACAACATGTGAACGCCAGCAAAACAGTGAAAGAAAACCAAATACATAGTTCATAAAACAAATGATGAAAATGGGTTATGTAAAAGTTTTCCTCCTTTCAATGTTGAACAATCAGTGATTACAGTCACAGTTGGCGGAAAATACGATGTTTTCGAACCTGGAAGAGGTGCTTAGAGGTCTATATATATCAGGCAATTTACTTCGGCAAAGTGGATGTGGCACAGCACTCCCTGGGGGAACCTAAATGCTTTCCCATCTGTTTATGCTCTCCATGCCTGTCAATTACTTTGACAACAACTCCTTCGCTGCATGCAGAATCGGAGTTATCAGAGAGCCTATGAATCCATCTCAGGGGACTGAACCATTTTAAAAGCTCTTCTGGGTAACCGCAAAACGGCTCTGATCATGACAAATGTATAGTAATTTGCATTACATTAAATACACTGAGAATTTGAATAGTCAATGGCATTTTTTGTGGTGAGAGAAGAGACACCAGATGCCAGCAGTGCATCAGAGCACTTTGCATCACATTGAACTCAAATGTATTTTTATGTACCTTAATCAGAAAAACGCTTACTCATAGATCATAATAAGGTGGGTGTGCTGACCTTGAGTGTGCCGTGGGTGATGTTGTTGATGTCCATGGAGAGGACATGGTCCTTGCAGCCCACGTACATCCTGTCCTGGTCCTCGTCCATCTGCAGGACCCTGTAGTCCATGGCCTTGTCTGACAGGCTGTAGTGTTCAAAGGACTGGGACGCCTGCAGGTCTGAGAGAAACACAGAGAAAAAGGCTAAGAAAAACACTCCATAGTCACTCTGGGTTGTACGTAACGAGTTTGAGTCGTGATGAACAAGTTGAACATCAGGGATTGAAAGTCTGAATGCAAAGTCACTGAACATAAATGGCTATTAATACAGATCTTGCAACAATTCATTACTGCATAGGATATCACTGGGTGTTTCACTTAACTCTCACCGAGTGGATTCAGGGATTACATTGAAGGAGAAATATACTGTATAAAAAAAAGCTTTCCCCCAGAGTCTCCCCAACTCATTAAAAGCGTATATTGTTCTCACACACGTAGTAAACATCCTCAGACAGTTATTTTGGGTCCGTTTGTTCCAGAGATAGAGGCCTCTCAACCATACCATCAAAGCCCTTCACTGTCGAAGCCAAACTCATGCATATTTATCACTTTTTCAATCTGTACTGAGAGCCGGGGGGTGGGGGGAAGTGTAGATCTACACTCTCCATCTCCTCCCCTGCTTTGACCCTCTCTGAGCTCTCTTTGTTTTTCCCCTTCTAATCAACAAACAGGTTGCTATCCATTGGTGCCTCGGGCTGAAGTCACATTTTCATTATTGTGCAACATACGCTTTTGAGACCGGGGCCTTTTATCTTGAAGGGAAGTGGCTTTTCTGTGCCACCCCCTCTCTCTGATCACAGACATTTTGTTGAATGCGTTTGCCATGTAAAGCCTGGAGTGTTTAACTTTAAACAAAGAAGAGTTAACCACTACAGTCACGGACGAGTCGAGCGTTTCCCACGACTCTTCGCTCTCCACGTCCCTCATGTTGAGGTAAATCGCCTTATATGGTTAAAGGGTTCAAAGCCTTTTCTGAGAGTACGGGGTATATCTGAACATTGTATCTTTGAAGGCGAGAGCATCTTCTGGCGCCTAATGGAGAACACGCACACAAAAAAAGCTTTGTTTTCACCTGACTCAGCAGAAGTGAAATTGGAAAGTGCTCCTGTCAAGCCGGAGGAGCAAGTTTGCTTCTCTTAATAAAGAGAAACTTCTGGACGAGAGATCGCATCAGTCTCGGGCTTCAAAGCCAAGGAGATAGCATCATATAAGGTTCTGTGCTGGGGCTGTATTATCCCAGCTCTAGCTCTGCCAGAGTACTGGGAGGTGAGGCTCGCCACCAAGGGTGAAGGACTCACTAACAGCTAATTAAAAACACACTGGGCTCTAAACCGCTGCCAGAAAAAAACGCACTTCTTACATCCTCACTAAACAAGCAGCTGGGGAAGAACACTTTCTGGACCACTTTATACCTCGTTTTTACACTTGGAGGTAAAGCCTTAATTTAACAACCCTGCGGCTCTTGCTTCTGTTTCCCCCAGAGCGCATGGAGCCAGAATACCCTCATTAACAATGGTTTACACTGGATGGTCTGACTTTGTAAATTGCAGATTGGAGTTTTAGTTATTCAAATATTTCTCAGAGGCAGAGCTTCTCTGGAGGCAGAAATGATCTTAACATTAGCCTGAAGCTCAGTGAAAAAGGCAAGAGGTAAGAGAGGAGCTAGCTAATATTACGAAGCCTAGCACTAGCCGTACAAAGTTATTTAGGTTAGTTAGTTAGTCTAGCTGACCTTCCAAGTTCAAACTAACCATACTAGCCTATAGCTAGCTAGGTAAGCTAGTTAGCTAGCCTGCTGACCTTCCATGGTCATGAATTAATGAAACAAACAAGTCATTGCCATTTATATTTTTATTTAGATTTTGACCTTCTTTGCCATTCAGGTTTGCCAATTCGATAATTTGCTCTCTAAAAAACTGTGGTTCTTTGGCTCCGCCCAGTGGAGTTTAGCTCAACCAATATGACTATTTCTGCCACCAGAGCAGCTCTGCCTCCAAGAAGTAATTGCAAAACTGAAAGCGCAATCTGGTTGCAAATTCCCCTGCTGTTAATCCACTGCCACATCACGATGCACTTCTGTCTTTTCTCTCCTTTTGACAGCGTCCCTCCAGAACATTCCGCGAGGGGAACAAATTGTTCAGAGGGGTGTGGTGCGGGGTGAAATAACTGTTTATGTTATGGTGAACTTTGTATTGTTTTCTCAGTTGGGGAAAAAGGAGACTTTCATGTTCCCTCGTGAGGGTGGAAGGCCTCTAACCCCGGTGCTGAGACGGGACACAGCAGGGGTGTGTCACATGGACCCCTCTAACAACCCGGTTTATTCACTGCCTACCCTCTGGAGCCTGCGCATACCATCGGATCCAGTATCTTCTCCTATCCCACATAAACATGACTCATGCCTGCACTGCAACGGCACTGCAGACCGACATCAAGAGTTTACATTACCAGATGGTGCACCTGCTCTGTCAAAGAGCTCAAGAATTGTCAAGGTTTTTTGGGGAATACAACTGTATACAAAACAAATGCCAACTCATAACCTACCCATGAGGTCTTATTACACTGGGATATGGCTGCAACTAGTGTTTTTGTGTGTGTGTGTGTGTGTGTGTGTGTGTCCTCCAATATAATCCCTCAGTGGCATCTTATCAACCCAACTGTTTTTTTAACAACACACCCTAATAGCTCCATCTTATAACGTGTCACGCAGTAATACTTGCTCCTGTTACACATTAATCCTTGGAGTGAAAATCAATTCTTTGCTTTTTGTAACAATAAGCAAGGGAGACAATTTGTTGTCACACAAAAGAGAAACTGGAGCTTTTATTTACAATTTTTCCAATTTACAATCTCCATGATGAATAATTCCACTGGCTCATAATTTCCTCCGATCACATGTGATTCGTTAGTCGTGAGTTTATAAGCATTCCTCCTAGCTGAGATCACACAACTCCCGAGAGGGAAGAGTGTCAGAAGTGTTTGTGGACATCATTACTCAAACATCCTCAAGCAGACTGTTGTGGATGGTGTGGTTTGGGGTGCAAATTAAGCATGGTGATGATGCTAGGCCTGGGTAAGAAGCAGGGGCTGAGCTATTTGGGATGACATTCCTCGGAAAGATACAAATGTGAGGACCGCACCCTCGACAGTAAGGAGGAGGGTAGGTTGGCATGTCGAATACGCTGAGCTTACGTCAGTGGTGAAATGTGTTGTTTTGCCACCGCTGGGAGGACAAAAACATGTTTGCTGTCCTTATTGCAGCCATGGGTGAGAGAGAGGGAGAGAGAGAGAGAGAAACAGGAAGGAAGTGTTGAGCATTGCTGGTGGGAGGATTTTCTATTATGTATGTGGGCAGGTGGGCCTTACAGCTCCCTGTAGACCTCACAGCATCACCCAACGTCTTTCCTTTGACTTTGGGCTTTGACCCATGCAGCCCCCAGTGGCTAGGTGGTGCACCACTGTGTTACAACCCATAATGATCCATGCAGTGGACAGTGGGATCAGCGGATATGCCAAGGTGGCAACTGGAGAGCTAAGACTCTTTCTCCCTTTGAAGTGATGTATTTGTTTGAACTGGTCAAGCGGAAGCAGCACAAAAGCCTTTTGTTGGGCGAAGAGACCGCAGGGGTCATTCAATATTAAACAGCAGGTTGCGGTCTTTGCTACACTACCGCAGAGCAGGTGGCAGTGGTATCTAATCTCAAATCAGAAAGCATGCCTCACATGTGGGAAGAGCAGCCGCAATGCAATTTCATAAAAGAGAGCGAGATGATTTATGTCAGATTTGCAGCAGAGGTCAATGATAGAAATGGTGTGTCAATCGATCCATGGCTGACAGCCTTTTCTCCATTCCAAAATAAAGGACCAAGACAGCAGACTGTACTATGTGCTTTGTGTGTTTTCTGTCAATACAGCTCTACGGAGAAAGTATCTAAAGTAACTACAGGCTCTAATCATTATCCTGTGTTCTGTAATCTGTAAGAGAATTGATCGTTCAAGGACACCAGCCCTGGTGTAATAACCCAGAGATGCAAGAAGCTACCCCAAGTCCCATAGAGTAAAAAAAGAACACTCCCTTTTATGTGAATGTGGTGAACAGCCAAGTGGAAATAGAAAGAAATGTGGGCATTGGGAAGGCACTTGTCATTGTGCCCCTGTTGGTTTGGCAGCAATTAAAGTAGAGAGGAGATTGCAGTGTTCACTTTGCTGTTTCTGGGATGAGAGATGGGAATTGCCTATTGCTGTTGTGATTATATAGCCAGGAGGGGAAGGCGACACCACAAGGAAGCTTCCCTCAGGTTTCTAGTCCGTAACACTTTGTGACAGACTATAGGCCTCCAAAATTGTTTGTCTGATCAAGAAACCGAGTTTCAGCAGTAAACAACGCTGCCATGGTTTTGGTTGGGTATCTCCATACAAGGTGCAGTTCATCATAATGCAGGATCATAAAAAGACTGGTGCCAACTGTCTGAGCTGGGTGGCCCGGGGATTCAAATTGACAGTCTTTTCCTAGAAGATCTCCGATGGGACACAGCGAGATGTGGCAGAACCAGAAATTACAGTGTGTGGCATCATGTTTTATTTTGAAGGGAAATGTGGCGTGAGGGAAGTGGTTAAGACTGAATCCCACAGTAGTTCCGTTCGTACATTTCCAGTTTGTCATCTACAGATTTGTAGACACTGCAGTTTACTAGCATAAGCACACGAAGAGGTGATAAACCACCACAGTGCAACAATATGGGATTATCTTGTCCACACGGTGTGGGGCATCAGCTTATCCCCTGTGGAGCAGAGATGAACAGGGTTAACTAAGTTGACTGGGTGTGGAGTATTTTGTCTTTTCGCTCAACAACCAGTGTCTGAACACAAGCCAGCGGGTCTCTGCACCCCATTAACACTTCAGGGATGGGCGGCGGGCCAATTACAAACCAGTCTTTGTGTCTCCCATGCAAATCAGCCCTGTCAATTGGCTCGCTACCTGAAAGGGCAGCATGAATAAATCAACTCCATGCTAATGCTCGCTCTCCTTTCACAGCGAGGAGGACCTGCTCTGTGGTTGTCAGGGGCAGCCGGTGGGAGGACCCCAATCACTCGCCTCGATAAATATTGAAGCAGGAGCTTAGACTGCCCCCCTGCAATTCATCTCTCCTCACAAGATGGAGTGGGTTTCATCTCAGAGGCCTGACTTCAACCCCTCTGCCAGATACCACTGCTCTTTGTCCAGACAATACCAGTTCTGGATGGCTGCACTTACCTAATACAGTGTTGGTCCACTCACACATACTGCGCCAGTGAAAGACTTTAGCCTGGCAACTGACAGAGTCCCCCTAGAGATAGAAAATGGCATTAGCCCAAACGGGGAAGTCTGTCCATTCACCTCAGGGACTTAGCCCAGCGGTACACAATAATGACGGATGGTATATTTCCAGATATGGCAGAGGGGAAGTTGAGGTGTCGTGCCAGTGCGAGGAGCTTCTCTTTTCGCCCCCTGTCCAGAGACCACCCAGGACTTTCTGTGGCGGCTGACAGAGTCGTCCGATTGTCTGTCCAACAGACATATTCCGCATTCCCAGGCGGGCTTGCACTGAGCGCTCACTCACCACACAAACATCAACAGCACATGCTTCTGCACAGACTTACTGTACTGCAATTGCTTGTCATGGACAGAAGTCGCTGCCTGGCTTGGAGTGGAAAGACTCTCCATCTACTGCATCTCATTCATTTTCCTGCAACGGTCTGTCGCCCATTATCTATACCAGACATTTGTAATGGGACTCATATGGCCGTGTGGGATGCCTAAGCTCTTATGTATGCCTTCTCTCACATTGACTTCCCAAAGCAGACACTATATCTAAATATGACATATGAGCATAGAGTATACTTTCTCCCCGAGCTGTGTGTGTGTGTGTGTGTGTGTGTGTGTGTGTGACTGAGACAGGGTGATGTTATCCAGCACCAACGTCAACTGCAGGCTTCATTGCATCGCTGACTTGTTAAGGTGCTGGCTACTATTCCCTGCAGGGAGTTGAAACCCGAGATGCTAACCTGTCCATCAAGCTAGCCTGCGAGCGGCTAGTTTGCGTTCCCAGTGCCCTAATTAGTATCTGGCCTCCCCTTCACCTGTCACAGGCAGTCAGTACCCCCTTACCAACCCGCTACCTCGGCCTCTTGGGCAACCGAGCCGTGACATCTCACCTGCCCACACCAGGAGCCTCTAGTAACCTCTCACCTCCGGCAGCCGGTAAATCACTGTGTTTTTACTGTCAGTACGGCTACAGGGAGGCTCACAGAGGCTCTCAGGTCCAGGGGAGGTTGGCAGGAAATATGGGTCAGAGGATTCACAGAGTGGATGGATTTACTAGTCATGGGGGACACAGGGAAAGAGGAAATGCTCGACCAGGTGGGACCCCTCTGCCATGTTTGAGGCTTGACATTTTGTCACGTTAAAAAGACTACACTTCCTCAGCGGCATCATGACGTCGCCGAGGTCGAGATGTCGTTTCTGTGGTGTTGAGTGAAGGTAAGGATTAACGGCAAAGATAACAATGCCAAATGCACCTGTTTTTTTCTCTGAAATTCTTGCAGATGTCTGTAGGCTCTTAAGGAAGAATATTTACATTCTCTTTTTGATCCAGGTGCTTAAAGAAATTAGTTTTTCATTTAATTTCAACTCATTAAATATGTTTAATAATGGAAAAGGAATCTATCTAAAGCCTTATTTCAATGATAATTTCCCCCTCCATGACTTAAAGGATAAGGATGGATAAGGCCTGTACCTTAATTGTACCAGTATGAGAGAAGTTACTGAACAATCTAACAACATAAAATTGGAAAAGACACTATGCTGCAGAGGAAAGAGGCTCTAAAACACATCTTCATAGGAAATGTAATAGATTTGTGATAAAGTAAAGCTCTGGAGGAATTTCCATTTGACCTCGTCTGTCCTTGGTAAGACACTGTCTTTGTTCATATTGATGGCCATTGATTACCTTTCAACATGTTGTGGAGGAGGAATAATAAAACATTCAACAGGGGTGGCAAGGTCAGACGCAGGAATGGCAAAACACAGGCAGACAGGCAGAAAAAGGCCGGCTGACAGAGGACCTGTCAAACATCTCACACACTCTGCACACGGGAACTTTCAGCGGAGAATGTCCTTGTTGTAACTCAGTCAATCTCTCCTGTGGGAGAGACGCCTGGAGGGGAAAATGCACATATAAACACATGTATATTAAGATATAAAGCAAACTCTAATGCATGCATGCACTACATACACACAGGCAATATACAGACAGACAGCCACACACACACACACACACAGTCAGCCCAGCTATTTGCATGTCTCTGTATTCCCATGCCGACAGACTTGACAGGTCCCTGGTTTGCACTGCCAGGAATTCCCCGCAATCACAGAGCATCACTGATTTTACTTCAAAGGCTTTATTGTGTTTACCAGTGGAAAATGGAGATGCATCAACCAAAATGCAGGTCTAATGTAAAACAGAGACAGGATGATTTGTTACACTAGAATTACTGAATTACTTCTGAACATGAAAGCACAGACACAGACATGATTGCCCACTTTTGGCCGCTTGTCACATTTCCTTTTGACCCTGTGATCTCTGACCATGTGCTGACCCCAAAAGGCTACTGCATGCCTTTGCCAATGCAGGTCTGGTGTATGGGCAACCGGATGGATGTTCAGTTAAAGTGCCATACAAAGACATTTGGCTGGAGAAGGCATTGTACATCAAAACACCTTATAAGAGGTGAATGTAAAATTGGCTGAGGCTACCTAGTGTTTATACTGCAACTGATCTCTTCTCAAAGGAATTCAGAAAATATGTTACGGCGGTAATGGTTCGGTCTCAGTAAGTATAATACAATACTGGGCTGAAATCTCAGAAAGGTCAAATGTGTTTTGGTGGTCTTCAGGTATTTGAAATATTCACTTAGTGCAGCTGTTGTTTTATAATGTTGTGTCGCTCACAGGGCACCAAACCGCATAGTTTTAATGGTGATACAGCGGAAAGTTTTGACACCAAAATGTAATCACGTCTAAGGAATGTGCATCCAACCACTTACCACGAGCAAACACACACTCTCTTTCTCTGACCCGCCTACACACACACACGCGCGCGTGCAATGCAATTTACAATACTCACACACACGCCTGCAATCCCACACCATTAAGTAAACATCCTCAACAGCTTGACGTCCACCTACGGTGTACGAACAGCATCCCTCCCGTATGAATGATGAGGGGTGAGTGGAGGTTGTAATGAGGCATGATAAAAGCCAGGAGTAATCTGTGGAAGCACGGGGAGACGATGCATCCGTCCTCCGGGGGCCGGGGCAGAAGCAGAAGCAGAGACGCCCCGGTTCCTGATCTACCACGGCTGGTTCTGTTCAGGATTTTTTCTTTTTTTGGCTCAGAACAAGACCCTCGTGCCTCATAGCGGAGCGAGGGAGCGCTCATTAACCTACACACACCATCTTAATCAATCTCTCGTACGTCTCAAGTGTGGCTACGCTCAGCCAGGCTCCGGGCCAGACGCAGAGGCTCACACCGACACAAAGACACGCCAACATGCGGGCGAAACATCTACAGTATGCACGCACACACGCTTTCAAATAAACATCCTTCACGGTTTGACATCCATACTGTGTATTTCTAAGTTAATACTGTATTGAATACTGGAGGCTTGCCAGAACAGGGTGAGACCACTGATGAAGTGAAATGATCCTGATCGTAAACACAGTCCACTGCCCAAACTGCCAACCGGTGGGGTAAATGAGGCTGAATACTTTGATCCCACCATTCGTGCAATGGCATTTTGGCAGTGGTTAGCTGTAATACAGTAGCAGCGCCAATGCTTAATCAGTAGAAGATTACATGTGATGTTGTTCTTTCTAAGTGAGTCTGTTTCGAGCAATACCCTCCTAACAGAGGGCATGTCTCACAGCAGGTCGTTTGGAGACGGTAATACCA
>CABFOQ010007262.1:0-10441 GCA_900660455.1 Gephyroberyx darwinii
CTCAACACTCTACTCTCCAAACCCCTTCTCTCTGCATTTGCAATATGACCTGTATTTATTTCTATAATAACTTACACAAAGTCAAGGGAGACGTATTATTGGATATAATTGAATAAAACAAACTAATATATTTGTATGATTGTAGCGCTGGTCTCCTGGGTGTTTTCTTTACTGTTTTGATGTCTTTTCTACGCAGTAGTATATCATAGTCAAGGTTTCTTTCAAAATGTAATCTTTTACCAATTAGTGATTGCCAGTTTTAAATATTAATCAATGTAATCCAAGAGAATACTCAAACTAAGTAACATAATCTGATGATTTTCGATCACGCTGGCCCTCGAAATCCAATTTACTTCAATTTACAGATTTGATTAGCATCTTGTGAATCCAGTATCGGCCCTAATTTCCCAAAGGTAACTGTAATCTGATTACTGCGTTTTGACAGTGACTCAGATAATTTGCCTTTTTCTGTAATCTGATTACGTGTCATCTACTACTCCATGGCAGTGAAGCAGCATACTGTACAATCAAGCTAATCTGCCTGAAATACTTCGTTCTGGATCAAATACTGCTCTATTACAACCAATCTGGAAGGAATCCCTGAATCTGAGCTGCTGCCAACAGGAGATTCATACACTCCCTCCTGACCAGCAATTTGATGTGCGACTTGACACCGGCTCCTAGCTGTTAATAGTTAGCTTCTATGGTAATTAAATTGGCGGCGGGCCAAGTGGCACTGACAGAGGATCATAAATTACTGTGGCGTGGACGACCTGCAAATGTGTGTGAGAGCGGAGTGGCATGAAGAGATCCAGTGTCAGCAACTGCCATAGGAGATCTAGATTAAGAGGCCTTCATCAGCCACTTTTGCTTATGCATCCCACCGAAGGTGAGGAAGGAGGAGGGCCTCAGAGTCCATGCGACTGTACGTAACACATGAGAAAAAGTACAAGACCCAAGAAAAAGTCCCGCTGTGCTTTTAATTTGGTGATAAGAATTTGTCAGTGACATTTTATGAGCTTAATTAAACAAACATTTTCAGTTAAGGTCTGATCCTTTGGCTTGGAAGTCATCTGGAAGTGTCTCAGCTTTTTTTTTTTTTTTTTGCTAGAATTGATCTTGACATTCAAATGCCTGCAGCACATTTTTAGTTTAACTGCAGAGATGTGATATGATATGAATGAATCATTTCTGCTACTGAGCTGAAAAACCTTGACAATTACAGGCCCGGTGCTGAATGGTTCTGGAGGATGCTGAGACATCGCCACATTCAGGGTGGGAAATTAACACCATCCCATCAGAAAAGGTTCTGGTAAAATTTGGTTGTTTGGTGAGTTTGTTTATATTCTATTAGCTGCTTTTCAAAGTAAACAACCATTTTCTGTCTTATTTATTAGCTGCAGAAATAGTAAAAGTGGGCAATGAAGTCTGCACTACATCAGCTACGTCCTATCTTTTATTAAGGATGACATTGCTGTAAATCTGACTTTGTCTCTGACCTCAAACATTGCATCTATTAGGGTTGTAAAACATTATCAGACCTTAGAAAAAAAATTCCCTGTCTTTCTATCCTTGAAGTGAGGGGTTCCCAAACATTTTCACGTGGAGGCAACCCAAACATGCACACTAGGTCACAGATCCCCATTTGAACCAGGTAGGGAACTAGTGCTTTAAGTAAATCCCACGGGACAGAGTCGGGCCTGGTCAACACTGTCTGAGGGGTAAACAGTGACCCCCCCCCTCCCCTCCCCTCCCCTCCCTCCACGAGGTAATTGGAGCAGGCAGCAGTTGGCCAGGCTGGCCTGACTGACAGACAACAACAGTCCAGATTGAAACAAATTGAGGAGTTGCACTGGGTAAATTTAAAAAAAAAAAAGAAAAAAAAAAGGGAACAACCTGAAACCTTGGATTTACTTACTGAGGATCTGTTTTGCCGGGAGATCTCTGGGTTTGTGGGCTGCCATGAAGAGCCTGGACCTGTTCCTGCTGTCGTGTTGCTTGTGCAGCCTGTGCGCTGTGGGAGGTAAGACGCAACTTCACACAATGTACCCTTCCTATAGTCCTATAATGTGTTTTAGAAGGATACTATACAAATACCGCATATAGTAATATTGTAGTGATACCACAGGAGATGACAAATACCACAAAGTGTGATAAGGTCATTATAAACTCGCCATTGACTACCAGACGCACTAGGATAGGATTACTATAGGAGTTGAGTACCGGAGACACGCTATCACATTATAGGATTGTCATACCGGAGACACACTGTAAGTCACTATAAGAATATTATAGGGACGGTACACACGATCCACAGTGCGTAGCGGCACATATCACTGTGCATGTGCGCAAAACCAACTTTGGTTAGCAACTTTTTAATACTGAATATACGCATATTGCGTTAGCATTTCATCCGCTATAGTAATCCTATAATACATTTTAAAAGGATTGGATACTATACAAAAAGATAAAATATGCAGCTACTATAGAGCAGAAAATATATATATCACAACTAATCCTATATTGTAAAACTTGAGAAGAGACTAAATATAAGTGACTATATACCTATAGGAAAATTACAGAAATTTCAGAAGAATGTTATGATGATTCAATAGGAGATTGCAGGGCAATGCAATAATTTGTCTATTGTCGGTGCTGATGATAACTGACAAAGACAGGTACAGGTAAGGAATGAGGAAGGAAGGAAGCTCAGAGGAAGTAGGAAAGAGCAGATGGGTGATGCCTTCATGGAAATGGGCCATGTTATTCAGTTTTTCCACTCATGTGGTCTGGTCAGTGTGAAGCCATAAACATTAATTGGCAAGGAAACAGGGAAAACGCACTAGCTGTGATAACTAACCACTGGTTCCTGGACAAGAACTGTCTCAGTCAAACCGAATCACATGGCTCACTGTGGGATTCATTGCTGTACATTTTTATTTGAAAATGTATCACTACTCAGCAAGACTGTAGTTGTTTGGCGTTTTACCAAGCTAATCAGAAAATGATGTTTTAAAACCTGTGAAGTTTAAAATAATCCAAACAAAGTGCAATATAAAGTAGTAACTGCCTTTCTTCCTCTCCTTTCCTTTCTTCTTCTTTTCTCCTCTCTCATTTTCTGCTCTCCTTGCTTAGAGGGACAGGAGAGGGGGAAACTCTATGAAAATGACCATTTGACTTTGCCTCCTTAATTTCATTTCAGTTTCACTCTGCAGCATCGTGTGCGCCCTTCATGTGGCGCCTACTTTCTTTCAAAGTGGTCTTGCCTGGTCTCATTTTATTGGTCTCTCTCGTACTGTAGTCAGACATGACGTCCGGTACAGGAGAGAGCCAGGGAAGGGCTGAATGCTAGCCTCACTCCACCACCACTGCCTAGCTAATGGAGGTGCCTCGCCGGGTGATCGCTGTCATTTATTCCTGTCAGGTCTGATCCTGCAGGGGCCACAGCAACGCCAGACGTGATAAATGCCGCGTCATCGGAGCTGCCGATTATAAATGCTTCCAACTTTCCGACATGGGCATTGAAACCGGATGGGAAAAAAAGAGGAGTTATGCATGAAAAGGCACTGGAATTGCAGGCGTTCACGTCGCACCGCCACAAGCCACACTGCCACTTGCCAGCTCTTTAGCCAGCTCTTTAGGGCTTTAGACAAACTGAACCTTGTTGCCAACAGCCAATGCTTGTTGAGGATGACAGAAGAGCCTTGTGAGCCACAGAGTTTTCCTGGACAAGCTTCTTGTTGCAGAAGTCCTCAAGGTGGCCAAGAGGGCAAGTTCCCACAGCCCAGTGATGCCAATCAAGTTCAAGTTAGGGCGGCTGTGGCTCAGGAGGTAGAGTGGGTTGTCTTCTGATTACAAGGTTGGCGGTTCGATCCCCGGCTCCTCCTGTCTGCATGTCGAAGTGTCCTTGGGCAAGACACTGAACCCCGAATTGCTCCCGATGGTCAGGCGAGCACCTTGCATGGTAGCTCACTGCCATCGGTGTGTGAATGGGTGAATGAGAGGCATATGTTGTAAAGCGCTTTGGAGAAAAGCGCTATATAAATGCAGTCCATTTACCATTTACCATTCATAATGTAAAAAATGTCAATAAGCCAATACCTCATGAAAGCAATACATCTGAGCCTCAAGTGCTGCTGTTCCTGATCTTTGTCACAGCAGAAATCAGAAATCAAGTCAGAAATATCGCTGATTGCACCTTTAAAACCCAACTCAGCTCCACCGTTATGTACAACACAATGCAATTGTTTGTATATATACTTCAAATGATGACTGAACCCACAGTACACGCTCTCCCTCTCCTCCTCCAGGAGCCTCGGACGTGGAGAAGGCTCTGGTGAAACAGCTCTTCTCCAATTACAACCTCAAGGTGCGCCCAGCAAAAAGCGTTGAAGAAAGGGTGGTGGTCCGTGTAGGGATGATCCTGTCCTCCTTCGGTGGATTGGTAAGGGGAAGCAAACACACACGCGTGCGCACACACACACACACACACACACACACACAGAGGGAGAGAGACATGATTGCAGGTCAAGCACGCAACTCAAACTCACAACAGGGCACGGTCCATGGAAAGTCCATAAGCCTGATTTTGAATCTCAGTGGGACTAAATTAAAGAATATAGTAAAAAATCATTAATGGCTTCAGAATTGAACATTTGCCATTATTGGCACCCTTTTCTAATACTTAATTGCAGCCTTTCGTGGTGATGATGCTTCCAAATGTTTCTTGTGACCATCAATAAGCTTCCTGGACCTTTCTGCTGTCAGTTTCTCCCACTCTTCAATTGCAACCCGCTCCAGTTCTTCAGTGTTTGAAGGATTCTGCACATTTCAGGGTCTCACCATTGGTTCTCAATGGGATTGAGATCAGGACTCATCACTAATCAAGTTATTGTACATTATCTGCATAAAATGCAACGGTGAAAATAATCTTGGCCAGAACTGTATGCAACCTGGATGACGTTCTGTGTTTTCCTTATCTTTGTATGCATGCTGAGGCACATTCTATTCAGTAAAATGTTTCAAATGAATCCAGAAGTGATTTGGTTGGATGATGAAGGCAGATCCAAGATACACAATATGCTGAAGTGAAATAGCGTTTCTTTTTGTCAAGTTAACTGTAGTTTGGATGTCTATTCCATGTTGTATATTATTTACCTTATCTTGTCTTTGTGATAGAAGACCTTTTTTCTCTGTTCTGTTTCCTGTAACCTATAAGCTGTGGGCTTTTTTCCAGAGCAGCTCTGCCTCAGGGACATGTTTGTATAACTTAAATGCCAACGTGCTTCAACACGTGCAGATTTTCCCCTAGAAAAGTTGTCAGGAGCAGTAGCGGCTCCCTATGGGGGAGGACCGATGTCGTCCCGGGGGCAGTGTTATGGCAGCACAACGACAAAATATTTCATCAAGCCCTGCTGTAATTAAAACGCAGCGCTAAAAACTCAAAGGTCATTTGAAACTATGACTACAACAGAGGCACGCATTTGACCTCATCAGACTTTTACATTCGACACAGGCGTAGCCAGCCAACCCGAGCTATGCTAGTGATGTTCTCTGTGGCACTGTGTCAAATTCAGGTCAGTCAGTCAGAGGTGACGCACTTCACTTCTATCAGACTTCATCACAGTCTGCAGCACTCGGGAAAATCATTTTCTGCAAATCATGTCTGCTGTTTGTTCCGATATCTAGGCTGGGTGAAGAAACAAATGAACTCTGTAATACACTAAGGGAAACAGTGATTTACTCGAATCATCACTAATTATGACAGAAAAAAACGTGACATTTTCCTCCAAATTCCAAAATTATATTGGAATTTCATTTAAAATTCCAATTCCTTAAATCATCATTTATATTCCAGAAAGTACAGGACTCTCTTCCTCTGAAGCATAACCATATACACAATGACACACACACACACACACACACACACACAAACACACCTAGGCGTGCTCCTTACACCTCCAGCCAAGGTCAGCCTGGCTCCTGAGAAGAAGTCACATGGGGTCCATAAGTTGGAGTTGAGTGGAACGATCTTGAAAACTGACCCACTTGGGCGCACAATCCCCCTCTGCCCAGAACTAGTGGGCTGAGTAACGGCAATGTTATTATTAACATTCACCCATCATCATTAGGTACTGATGGGAATGACTCCAAACAGGAAGTACCATCAAGTGTCAGTGGAGACGTGTGTGAGAGAGAGAGAGAAAGAAAGAGAGAGAGAGGGGTGAGATGGTTTAAGTCAACCTCGCTCGCTCCCATCCCCCTCTCCCCCTCTCTCCCAGCTGTCCCCCTGACATTCCTCCCAGGGTTTTAAATAGCAGGCCTGGTTAAGAGAAGCTATGCCCCCCCTGAATAGACAATCACAGCTGCCAACCCCTTCCTCATAAAGAGACAAACGCCCACACAAACGTACACACACACTCACTCACACACACACACACACACACACACACACATATACACGTGCAGATTTATTTATGTATCTTACACACACAATTATTATTAATTATTATGAATGTCTTCTGGTGTGACCATCACCTGTTTTACCTGGTAGTCTGTAACTGCTATCAACAGGTAGCAACCAACCCAGTCCTCAAGTACCCTCTTGTCCTGCTGGTTTTAGCTCCAGCTCTACTCAGGCACACCTGAACCAATTAAGGTATCATGAAAACGTGAAGCCTCTGATTGGTTCAGGTGTGCCTCAGGTGTGCTTGAGGACTGGGTAGAGGCTTTGCAGTTGCTTCACACATCTACCAACTAGATCTGGCGCCATCACAGAGGTCCATTGGATAATTGACATGAATATAGAAAAAGAGAGATACCTGAAATAGAGTGTAGGTCAATTCAATAAATTTGTTAAGTAAAAGTGAATCGTCTGATAAGGTAGATTTGTTTCCAAATGAAAAACGTCAGCTCAAGTAACCTGAACAAACTGTTGGTTTTGGCTTTGCTAGCTAGCTGAGTAGCCAGCATTGCTAATTTAGCAAAGCGACTAATGTTAATGTTCAAATACAAATACTAGCTTCTACTAGCTAGTGCACAGTACAGATGTGTTCACACAGCAATGATGCTTAGCTGACCAGATACTATGCAAACAGCACAGAAATGAACCATGTCCATTGTATTCTGTTGAAAAACACAACTGTTGAGGACCTCACCACTGAGGACCTCCAATATGGCCGCCAGAGGCCACATTGTGTCACCTGGAAGCCCCTTCTGCTGTACCTGCCTTTCATTCTTAAAACTTAGTTCATATTTTGGAGCATGCAAGGGCTGTAGTTGCCTGCTTGGTTCCTATAACAAAGCACGGATACCACTGCATTAAAACATGAAAGTGTGACTTGAATATATGACTGCATCGCACTGAGGTACCGAACTCCAGGGTGTGTCAACAATCTAAACATGAAACATTTCTGGATGACATAAATTTCACCTGAGTACATTGAAGTGACTCATTGCACCCCTTTTTTTTTATCTGTTCGTCCCAGGTATGTCGGTAGGTAGATCCAATAGGTGGTGATGTGTATGGGACCTGAACTTCAAAAGATCACGATCGTTAGTTTGATGTAGTTTGATGAAAAAGTGCAACGCAGACATTTCAGCCTGCACAGATGAAGGCTGAAGGCTGACACGTCTGCACTGCACTTTTTCTTTTTTTTGCATCATAAACATCAAGCTAAGTATCACAAAGTCGTGAAGACCATCTTTTGAAGTGCAGGTACCTCAAGTCATTACGAAAGTTGCAAAAGTTGCCTCAACACAGATTAGGACGTTGATCTAAATAGGTTTAATATGACCAGAGTTTTCACATTCCTGTCAATATGCATGATGGTACACACACCCCTGCACCTGAAAATGTAGCTAGCAAAAATTCTTTTAACAATAATGTTTAAAAAAAACAATTCCTATGTGGCTTACTGAGACGGGCCTACCGAGGCATGGAACACACATGGAACACACACACACACACACCGTGTGTGTGTGTGTGTGTAAGCTACTGAAACTGCTGTAACAAGGATCACCAATCTGCTGTTATTTATGTTACTCATCTATGAAAATGCTGAATTTATAAATGTTCTTTCCTCTTTAGAATATGAAAAATGAAGAAATGACCACAACTGTTATCATGAACCTGGTGAGTTTTTGAGTGTCACTTCCATTTTACAGATGTAGCCATTGTTGTTGTTTTTTTACTTTTTGCATTACTGTTGCAAAATTGTAATTGCTTGGAGAATTGCATGATGGGGAACTCCAACACTTAACTCAACCGTGGCTCAAGCGCCAGTGAAAACAGGTTTATTAACATGAGACCTCCTTTGTGTACCACCGCAGCTCATGTAAACACACTCCACGCAAATCTCTCGCCACTTAATAATAACAGTACACAGTTTATGCAAAATGAAAAATTATGGAAATGGCATTGACATTATGCATGGACAAATGCACAGGGAAATCGTCCCCGCGGCAACTAATGAAAACAGTGGGGAAAATAATGAAATGACAAACTGGTTACATTTGTTGTCGCAAAGTCCCCCCACATTTTTCATTTTTTCTTTACTCATAATCTCTTTTTTATGTGTTCTTGCCTTTTCATTTGTGATACACGGTACACGCCGTAATCAGAACAGAGTAACTCAAACCCATCGGGTCATGCACACACAGACACTGACCCTTGTCACTTTTTTTTAACAGGAGTGGACGGACTATCGGTTGTCATGGAAACCCAAGGAGCACGATGGGATTGAGGTGTTACGCATCCCTTCCCTGAAGATTTGGCGGCCTGACATTGTCCTCATCAATAAGTAAGCACTAGCACTGCACTCACATTGGCATCAATTAATCAGAGCCCTTAGATGCTTGGGTCACGTCTGCATTTCCTCCATCTGTGTTTTTTGTGTTTCTGCACAGACCCTATGGAATTGTTTTCCATCCTCTAATATAAATCATTTCCTGAGTGCGTTAATCAAACAAATAAAAGCAAAACTTCTACAGTTAATAAAGTTGAATGCAAGTAAAGAGAAGTAAACACTAGATGTCCAAGATCCAAAGGAGTCATTTGTTGTTTTCTCACACTGTCTTCTCAATAAATGTACATATACTGTATATTATATACAGTTTGTGGGTTTCAAAAATAAAACTTTTGTACACAAAGCTTCTTATTCATTAATGGCAAATTTACGGGGAAACCCACATCCATTTCTACCATGTAAAACATGCACAGATTTTTCATTTTAGCGACATAGAATAACATATTCTAGCATATTCAGTTAAATAAAGTTAATTATAACAATAATCAATAACAGCCGTATAGAAATAGGTGATCATCATAATCTTAACAGGTTGTCAGTACAGAAATCTACAACTACAAGCTCATTTTTTCAAACACATTGTTTCTAGTCTGGCCCAAAGGGATTTTGACCTATAAATACTCATCATGTAGGAATAATACCAAACTGTTGTTCCCTCAGTTGCAAGGTCCTGACATCGCATTTTGACCCAAAAGAATTTCAGTTTGCCTAAAGTAGTATAAATAAGCAGTGTTGGTTACTCAAAAAACAAATCTATTACTTATTACTGTAAAATAAATTACATGAATTATTATTCCCTTAGTAATTTGCCACACCTCGGTATTCTACTTTACCCCCTAAAATCAGGCGACCTCACTTGTGCGCTCCTGTGTGAACGATCACGTCAGTAACAGTGCAGCTAAAACAGGGAAACAGGAGTTTTTTTTCCGGGGCATAATTCATCAAAAGAAGCTTGGAAAAATCAAAAGGGCCTTCATATCGAAACCCTGGGCCAGAGCGCAACATTGTAACTCATGACACTTCTCATTATTGGGATACGGAAATTACTGTATCCGCCCAATAGCGCTAGCATTGCAAAGTGATCTATTCATACTCATTCATGCTACAGCTGCTCTGTATTCCAGTGGAAAACCGCAGGGTGTTCATACGGTACAATAACCATTAAAGGTGATGCACAGGACGCTACTGGTGCAATGGAAAAACTCAGCACTTAAATGGAAAGTTTAGATACTTGATGGCTGCATTTATGGTCTCAGCTTTAGGCCATTATCATTCACTGCAAGTGATCAGGTGAATGCAGTTTTCAAGTGCCATCTTTTTTTTCCTTTTTTTTTTTTTACAGTCTAAGTATACTCTCTCTCTTTCTCTTACACACACACACACACACACACTGCTGCATTGCTCATTGTAGAGGCCCCCCATTAACTCCACTGTAAATATCCCCACTGCTCCATTCATCAACGCTTTATAGGCAATTAAGCAGCATGGCTCCCCAATAACAGAGCTGATGGCACCGCTCAGCTACTTCAGCCAGCGAGGCGCTCGCTTGGAACCCCTCACACACACACACACACACACACAAAAACAGATATATGCTGACAGCCAGATGCTGATGTGTCCGGCACGTGTTCTGC
>CABFOQ010007278.1:3946-22392 GCA_900660455.1 Gephyroberyx darwinii
TATGTGTGTATGTGTGTGTGTGTGTGTGTGTGTGTGTGTGTGTGTGTGTGTGTGTGTGATGTGTCTATGTGTAATGTGTGTGCATGTGTGTGTGTGTGTGTGTGTGTGTGTGTGTGTGTGTGTGCGTGGCTTTCTTACTGCTGAAATGTTACTTAAGTAGAAATAAATCTACTTAACTAAATGTAAAATGTAGCTCATTTAACAGCTGTTATAGTTGTTATTGTACTCGGAGTAAAACGTACTGAGTTACTTTTTTTTTTTTACAAAAGAGAACATTGCATATTTTGCATATGATCTTTCCCATGCCATGCAAAGAGAGACATTCAAACTAGGTTCTTCTCAATAAAAAATCTTTTCAAAATAAAGTGCAGAAAGAAAGTAAAGCCAGATTACTCTGAACGTTCATTGCTAATGGTACCACAATTATGATTCGATTTGATTATGATTGATTCGATGTTTATGGAGTGCCTACAAGATTTGTACTCTGAAAGGGATGCGATAAAGATGCAGAAAAGTATAATATTTCAGTCAAAACATACTTAAGTAAAATTAAAATTACAGTACCTGCAGAAAATGTTGACTTTTTGACCCTTTAACTTTTTCAGCATTTTTTAGTGCTGCATCCTGAATTCAAAATAGTTTAAATTGATAATTTTGCCACCAATCTACTCAAAATACCTCATAATGCCAAAGCCAAAACATGGTTTTAGGAAGTTTTGCAATTTCAGTGAAAATGAAATACAGAAATATTTCACATTCTGGTTCTGAAGCCATTCTTCATTAAGCTGTATGCCTAGGGCCATTGTATGGAGGATCATTGTCCTGTTCGAACATAAATCGCCATCCCATTCTATGGCCATCTCCATTCATTTTCAGCATATTTGAACAATTAACACTAACATTTTGAAATTGTTTTATAGCCTTCCCCAGATCTATGCCTCTTGACAATTCTGTCTTTCAATACTAGACATTTTCTCAGATGTCATGGTAGTTTCTGCTCAGACATGAACTGTCTTGTGGGAAAGGGGTTGAATGTTTATTGACTCAAAGTAAACAATGAATTCAGGCTGTAACACCACAACACGTGGAAATATTGTGGGTTGAATACATCTAGGAGGCACTGTACTGACCTCAAACACTACTCAGAAACAGAAAAAGCACATAAAATAAGCTACTCACGTTCAGTAACAAGAGTAATTGTGGTTTGTGACTTTGTTACCGACCTTTTGTCCATGTGTCTGTGTATCTGTCAGCCTGTCTGTTATCTCTCTGCTTCCGCCATGCTGGTCCTCCCCTCTGCTTCACAAACAGCTGGAGGACTCTAAACCAGCTGAACCATTTCGCGTATGGGAGCTACCTCCAAGGAGAAGATGATTTGGACACAAAAACACACATTCACTTTACAGCCAGCCATCAATTTACACAGTCTGAGAAGACACAGACAACTGGAGTAGTGGGTTATTCACTGACTGACCTCTCGCATATTTGGCGGGGCTCTGCGTTCCTTGCCAGGAGCAAAGGAGCTGGGCTGAGTTTTACTGCAATGTCGGTTTAAACGATACGGAGGTGCATCACACCTGGTGGTCAAAATGAAATTTATTCCGCTGTCTGTAGCTATCATTTCAGAAGTGATGGGGGGCAGACTATGTTCAGGACTAAGACCAGATATAGATATTTACTGTGACAAACTGTCTTGTCTTCAGCCCTAGTCTCTACTGAGTTATAGCTTGAGAAGTGTCAGCTCAGTTAACCTGAACAAACTGTTAGCTAGCTAACAGTTAGCATGTGACTACGTGCTGCTAGGTACTGGCCAAGTAACATTAGCTAGTGTGCTAATCAGACATGTTAACAAGGCAATGATTGTTAGCTAGCTAACTAACAAACTGATCTAAACACACAATAGAGCTGATGTGTCAGTGGTGAAATTATCAGTTCTCAGTTATAAACATCACAGAAATGATTGTGAGTCATGAGTTTAGAAATACAATTAGCACTTCTCTAACCTGACCTCCAATCTGCTCCTAGAATCTGCCTTGTCATCTGAAAGCACTCTATTGATTTTTATGATTATCAGCTGGTGGCATCACATTTCCTATTCACCTTCTTCTGGTGACCCAGCATTAGTGTTCTCATTTACCACATTAACCAGCATCAATATGTACATATATATATATATATATTATGAAGATTTGTGTTTTGTCCTAAGTGCAAGGGACAGTTTTCCCTGCGACACCCCTGTCCTGTTGTCGAGCCAGTCACAACCTAATGTGCCCCATCTCCTGTTTTGTTTTCAGTCTTGTACTTTGCCCATGGGGATACATATTAAAACAGTTTGTGTGCTGCAACATATGGAGGGCACTGCAAGCTGCTGTATGGCAAAGCAGCACAAATGAGCCTTTGTTGGCTTGTGTGCCTTACATCATCCAGCCTCCAGCTCCAGGACTGGCCCACTGGAGTCCCCCAGTGGTGCACATGACCCCACACTGAAACCATCTACTCTTCAGCTTTCTCACAGAATCTGCTGTTGGCTTCATCAGAAGCCTCCATGTTCCCACGCGAGGCGTTCCTGGATCTGTCAGGGGTGAAACGTCAGCTCTCGGGCCCCTGAACATTGCTGCTGCTTTGGATCAGGAGCTGCAGCAAGCAGGCAAGTCACGAGCCTCAGTGTTGAAATGGGTCCTGCATGGCAGTATGGCTCCTTGTTCACCGACTGGCTGCTGCTGCTGCTCCATCTCACCCTGCCTGCCTGCCTGCCTGCCTGCCTGAGCTCAGCTTTTCCAGCCATAGCTCATTCCCCGCTAATTACGACAAGGACCGTCACCCGTCCGTGAGGGAACCACTTTCACATGGGAAGCACTCCGTTTGTTTTCCACCCCCCTTGTGCCCAAGCCCCAGTTAGTGGTGTTATGAGATGAGTCTCCGACTGAGAAAAAAACGTCCGACGAGCATGATCCATCAGCTCTTGCCTCAGGTCACCTTCACTTGGCGAAGAAAAGTTCCCTTCACGTGAACTCCGCTTCGCCAAATGCACTAACCTAAGCAATCGATGGAAATACTTATGAGCTACTCATCCTTCATCCAACAGACATTTTTAGATAATCTAACTTGACACAGAGGGGGGGAAAAACTGAATATACTGTGTGACTTTTGCCTTGTTTTCTGATGCCAAAACGCTCCCAACAAGGTTCTTATTGATCAAACACATTATAAATGGCAGACATGTTGGCTGTGACATCAGTGATTCATCGGTTCTAAAGCTACACTCACTCCGTCATTACTGAGTGGCTGTAGCAAGCTTGCGGTTCAGATAGCCTCTATTCCTGCTCTTACACTGCTCATTCTCATCTCACTGACATGTGGCGCGGATCACTACATCAACTACTTTTAGTTGCTTGTAAATTGGTAAAAATGACATGTCATTATAAGTCACTCCAGATCGGAGTGTCAGTGAAATGCCTACAGGTCAACTTCGAGTGTGACTAGCGGCAAACAAACTCAATGCAGCAAGGCATTCAGTCTTTCCATTTTGAGGATTGACATACATGTACAAAAGGAATAGAACCTCACAAAGCATCCATTGCTTGCACTTTGATAAGTCAGGGTAAGAACAACAACTCACTCAAAGGTTTACCAGCTGATAAAGTAGTGCCTTGGCAGCACCGACCATCAGTCCTGAGAATACGACTCCCAAAGCTATTGTGCGCGTTTGTTTTTAATATGAAACACAGTAAAGTGTGTGGTAGAATGGAGGCGACATGTTGAATTTAACAAGGGGGTACACATAGCCCAAGCCCACTGTGTAAGAATTGAGAAAGAGGGGATAGAGAAAGAGAAAGTAGAAGAGAGAGAAAATATGAGAGAGAGAGAGAAGTAGGGGGTTGAGAGACTATACGCCACACAAAAATGCTGCTCTTACAAGATTGGTCTTCTCTGTAGGAATTAAGAGGAGTATCAGTAAATGCCTCTAATAGGGACAGCCCACCGAGCTGTCTGTTGTAAAAAAAAAAATAAAATAAAAAAAAAACACAGTCCTGCTTTAAATAAAACCCTGCAACATTATATCTTATGTGAAAACAACACAGACTCTAGGTGATTCTCTCAACAAGGCTTCCATAGGAAATTTGCTGATCTATTTTAGAATTTCTAATCTAGTCGATCATTTTAGCTCTTTCCCAAATGGTCTTCAAATAATAGGTATAGGCTATAAATGTTTCCGTTATTCGTTCAATGGACTAAGGCCTGTTTGTTCCCATATTGTTTTAGAATGGCTCAGACCCGGGTAGTGAAAACAGATTTCTGGGTCATATTTTAGGAAAAAAGGGTTGTCGGTTTGGCCGCTAAAACCAAACGGCCTGTCAAAAGTCCCGCGTGTTCCTATTTTAGTGCAGCTCCCTTTCTATAAACAAGCCCATTTGGCACCCGGTAGGTGTTTTTGGCGCTGAGGTGAGACCCTGTTCCATGCTGGTTGCAAATGTCCACTCTGCTCTCTGAACCCAGAATAACACATTTTCTGAAACTGCCCTCTGCTTCCAGAGTAACACACTGCCAAATCTCCCATCAAGCTCAGCTCATAAAGTCATAAGCCCAGATGGGTGGGGCTTGGCCTGGTGCATGTCTTTCTGATGCATGATTCATGAGAAACATTTTGACTGACATCATTTTTTCTCTCACCTCGGCTCATTATATTGATTTCAATCCATTTCAACTCATTTTAACCCCCATCCTACATTGGCAATTTCTCGTCACATTTAGTTAGATCTGATCTGATCTGAATTATGTACACAAAGATGGCAACAATATTCAGAGGCTGAAATGCAGTTGTCAGAAGTAGAACTCCCTCATGGCAGTGAAGTAAATTAAGGTGCTTTACCCTTTTTCTTCCAGCAGATGGGGGTAGAACTCCAATAGGTGAAACCCATGGAAACCCAAATTCCACTGACATGATGGATAAAACATGAGCCATTATGTTTTCTGCGTAAACCAATCAAAATTAATTTTCTGGGAATCAAACCTCAGTAACCCTACGAACGGTTAGATCTTCTGAGGCCTGAAAAATTGCGAGGAACTTGAACGTTTTCTTGCCAAACCCAAACCGAACCCGCAATTCCTAATTAAATCCGGATGCTAAATTCCTTTTAGCAGCATTTTTTTTCTCCACAACATTTTTGGACCTTGAGCCCAACCCAAACGTGACAAATGTATTTTTGACGGGGTCCTTTAACAGGGTCCTGTTGGATACGGGAATAAATATCCTCCCCGTGTGCAGGACAACTCTGGGAGAGGATTGTTTAAGCACACCCTTCCTCAGCAGTCACTTTGTAGCACACTATTACCTGGTGAAGAGCAGTGTCAGAGGCCGCGCAGCAGTGGTCAAAGAGTGTGTATGGAGAGCAACCATTTAGATGACTCATAGATTTACGTCTCCTTGCCTGCCAGCAGATTGGCGGGTTGCATAGCATCCGTTATAGGCCAGAACAATTACAGACCAATAGCGGAGCAACGTGCAGCCTTCTAGAGTGGTGACACATGATAAGGCCACAGAGAGACATATAGCCCTCTGTGTAACACAATGATGAGTGTGTTTTTGTGTCATTCAAACACCATTATGCTCTGTGTCTTCTGAAGTGTGTGAATCATCTTCACGTGGAGCCAGACCAAAGCTTTCAACCTTTGTAACACTTTGGTAAGTGGTTGGTATATGTAGTGGAGAAATGTGTGTGTGTGTGTGTGTGTGTGTGTGTATTTGGGTTCATTGTTGACATTAGGTTTAGTTTAGTTTAGTCTCTCTGTCTCTCTTATAACCAAATACGCTTTCCTTTCCTTTCCTTTCCTTTCCTTTCCTATCTCCGTGGTAATATTCATTTGTATAGGCCTTTTTGCCTGTTGTCAGTGGGAAGTGAAACTGATTCCAGACCAGGAACCACCCAGGGCTCCAATGCTAATTATTCCCCCATTGAGGTGACTATTGAAAACCTTTCTTCATACATTAGCAGGCAATCACAAGTTATTTATCAATGGGCCACTGTGGGAAATCGTCATCTATCAATTGTAATTATTACGGTCAATGCAGCCTCACATGGCAAAAGCACAGCGTGATTAGAGCTTGTTTACATCTAGGTAGATGCTCCAAATAGGAGAGAGAATTATTTTGACATTGATCAGATGTTGATATGATGATGTACACCAAAGTAAAACCTGTGTAAATGTGCATATTGGAGTTTTAGTTATGCAAACATTTCTCAGAGGTACAGCTGCTCTAAAGGCAGAAATAATCTCATTGGTTGAGTTAAACATCAGGGGGCGTAGCCAAAGAACCACAGTCTTTTCTAGCTAAGAAACATCAGAATCTGAAACCTGCTGAAAAAAGAATGGGGTAAGAGATGATAAGAGAATATTATGAAGCCTAGTGCTTCTTGCTACTAACTGAACAAATGCAATCATAGTAAGTTATCTAGGTTAGCTAGTTAGCTTAGCTGACCTTCCAAGTTCAAAGTAACCATGCTAGCCTGTAGCCTGCTGACCTTTCAAGATCATGAATGCCATGGTTATGAATGAATGAAAAAAGGACTCATTGCCATTTATATTTTGGCTCCGCCCATTAAGGTTATTTCAACCAATAAGATTGTTTCTACCTCCAGAGCAGCTCTGCTTCTGAAAAATGTTTGTGAACAGTCCTCTCCCAGAGGAAACGGCACAATATTCATATTCAAAGCCGTTTGAAAGCTGTTTTAATATGAATTCTTACTATGCCATAAGATCCAGCAGTGAACATTTTGTGCTTGAGTGTTTGCCGCTTGCTGGGTTTGTGTTTGTCGGTGATATTTTGACAGTGGAAGACATGGCTAGTCGGCCTGTCTGCGTGTCAGCCCCGTGCTGTGCTGCGCTGCTGCTCACATTCCACAGGAGAATCTGCTTTAAAGACATCGAAGCCTTGATGGCCGCTGTCACGAAGACGTACCAGTGTCAGTGTGTGATAGCAGTTCTCTGATGTGTTTTTTTTGTTAACTGTCACGAATGCAGAGCGCCTGGAGGATGGGAGGGATGGCCAGTTGTCATGACTAGTCATCAGAGCAGGTTGCCCCACCTCCTCACTCCCAACCGACCTGGGAGCATTACGGGTTATGTGTGACCCACTTTAGATTCCTTGGCTTTTTCTTCTCTCTGCCCCATGTCCAAACTACAGCACATGTCAGATTTGCTATCACGGATAGCACTGACACACTTTGTATTACAACTAATAACATGTTCTGAGCTCCTAATAAGTAAATCAGTTGTCAGCCTGCTGTTTCTCAGTATTGATGATGAAATATTTGAATGTGAATCGAATGCATATTTCATGCATGGATAGTATGTCTGCAGAGAATATGTTATGACATTTCCATGCCACTGGATGCTACTGTCATCACTAAACAAAGCAATTGAATGGTCAAAAAGTCTTACCTATGGGACACTAACGCCCCCTATTGTCAGAACCTGTTTGTGTTCAGAGGTTTTGTCTGTAACTCTGTGGTCTCCTTGCAAAAAAAGGAGATACATTTAATACATTTAATGCAATGCAGTCCTAGTGAGTGTGTGGGTCACTTGAGTATGAGGGTGATCACTGTATTATTGTAATGGCTGTTATGTTCTGTTGTATTCTATCTTATCTCTATGTCCCGTGTGCACCTTTTACTGAACAGATGATTACTACCTTGACCCCTGTAACAGGACCTGGTTCAATAAAGGTCAAATAAATTTAATTTTAAAAAATGTATTTGCTCAAGTAGACACAAATGAAAAATGAAATGTCATATCGGATCAGTAGCATCTACACTAAACAGGGTTTCAGCGTGATTAGGAATTCATGTCGAGGGCAAAATGTCAACTCTCTTTGGGTTGGCAAACAATAAGAGGGCAAAAATGTCAAGCCTTGTGGATCAAATTAAAATGAAACTATTTGAAACATGCATTGTGCAATACAATGTCAATAACAGAAAATGTTCTAAGCACACGGTGTATGGCCTTTCAATGGTCCTAAAAACTGCCATGCCTTTTAGCACTGCCTGAACTGAAACAAGCGACAAAGGGAAATCATGTGATATGAGCATTTGTCTGTGTTTGTGTCAAGTTTTACAAGTCCAAACACACTTGTCTTGGTCTGATTGCCAAAAATCATTTTATGTCATGTTATTCCAAGTAATAACCCTTGCCATAACCAATGGATAAAACAGAACACTGATCCTCTAGCCAGTTCCTGAAAGCTTTTCCATTTGTTGTTCTAAACACCTGGTATCAGGTATAGGTCTTTCCTGGGAAAAATCTTCTGGCGCACAGGAAGTGATGCGCTTCACATTTCTGGTTTGTTTGGAATAAACAGACGAAGGACTGGGTAGTTAGCATGAGCCGTGATAGCCACCGTGGCTGAACAGACAAAGAAAAGAGCGCCACCTACAGAAACTCAAACTCCATTAACAGAAAATCCAAGGAAGAAGACGTCCCAGTACTGGACACACTGTTTGATTGACAGGTAATCTCTGGGAAGTGCTGTGCAGAAACATTCCCTGAAGCAGAATGCTGGTTGTCTTGCCATAGGCCTATAACCTGTCAAGGCCTATAAACTGTGAGATGTGTTTCACTGTAGGCTACGCATCCCTAGCATCACCATCTGACACGAGAATGGGATTTCATGTAAAAACCGTAGATTTTACCGTAGATATCTTGATGCTTTAGCAATGTTGTTCTTTACTCCTGTGCTGAGTTGAGTTGAATTGAAGATAAACTTGTCTGCATGTAAGAGAGATGGAAGTGGTCAAAATCTGGCAGGTACACTATATAAGATTTAGGTAAAACAGCTCCCCCTGCAGGCACAAATATGAATGGCGGACGGTATCATTACCCCTCCCCTATGTACTGTGTTGGGTAACTCTGCTCTCTACATATATTTACACAACAGAATACAGAAGACAACATAAAACTACACCAAATCAAAGGTCATTCATAATTTCTCAGTGAATTGCTTGGCTAAACTTAGCCACAGTTAGCGTAACAGACAAACAGCTCATAATGTTTGCAGCAGCCTGCCACTAGGTAATTTGGGAGACATAACAGGGTTTTTCTATGGGCTGGCTGCTCCTCCACCATGTTTTGCATTACATACTTGTTAATGGGGGAGGCTGGTTGAGGGGTGGGACGGGCTCCGGCTATAGGGGAGGAGTCTTTTTACGGCCCATAAAAAAATACATTGAGCTGAATACAGGGAACATCACCAAACCAATTGAGGAATGAATAGGCTAGAAGTTCATCCCTCCACCATATCTTTTGACCTACTGAGAAGATTGTAGGCTAGATTAAAGTGAAAATCTTACACAGACTGCCTTTAAAACAGGACCTGACCTTTATTTCCTTTGTCAGTATATCTTACTATTTGAGACTATAACAGATTGGTCTATTCTTGCTTCCATCATCATCATCCTCAGAATGGGGGAGAGGTTGCCATGGGGATGTTTGCCAGTCGCCATTCACCAGCAAAGGTAATTGTTCCTCTATGTCTCTCTATGCCTCTCTCTCTCTCACTTTCTCTTTCTCTCTCTATCTTTCACATGTCCTCTTTCCATCCTCTTCATACACTCAGTCACCACTTACTGACACTGGTGCTTTCAGTAGAGTGTCTTGTAAATTAGGCTGAAAAATACAATTTACTGGACTTGAATAGTATCAACTATTTCTCCCTATTTCTCCCTTAATTGTTGAGCTGAGCTGAGGTTCACATATGAAAATGGGAAGTATGTTGCTCGCTAATTGTAGCAATAAATTACTAGCAAATTAGGAATTCCAGACTGTTTCCAATTTCAGACGGCTCAGATTATTAGTCCCAAATCAAACTAAACCAGATATATGAAAAAAGTGTATGTCTATAGGCAAATCATTGGAAAGAGCCATAACAAGAGAAATAGTGCACTCAAAGCAGCAGCTTTTCCTGTATAATATGTAACCACACCCGTGGCTACAATCCAAGCACATTTCCACAGGCTAGTCCACAATCAAAACCAAATTAAATCTGATCAATCTCCACAGATAACCACATCAAAATATACTCGCTGAGTAAAAAGCAATAGATGACTTTCGCAACTCTTGCAACATAGGGTGGCTCGACACAATTTCTGCTCCATTTCTCATTTTAAGAGTGGTGATGAAAATGCATCATCAAAACAGATAAGAGAAAATCATTGAATCACTGGGGATTTCAACATGACTGTATCTCCTGTACTCAGCATCAAGGGAAGCAAAGAGAAAATGTCTTTGCCACTCTCCTCTCCTCTCCTCTCCTCTCCTTGTCACAGCTGTTCAGCCTTCATCCTCAGTTTCCCCTGAATTCTAGTCTTGTCTGTTACCGTCTTCCTGTTGTGGTGTGTATCTGTCTCTCTCCCTCAGTCTCTCTCTTCCTTGCAGGTTGGTGGGCGTGTCACTGAGGGCTTCCATACCTGCTCAGCTGTTTCCCATCGCCAATCACCTGTGTATATATGCTCCAGTGCTAGTTTGTCACTTCTGCCTACAGCTGCTACGTCTGTTGTCTAGCGTCCATGCTTAGCTTCAGTGTATCAGACCCTAGGTTTTTGCTTGTTTTGTACCCGCTTCTCCGATTTACCAGTAAAGCCTGCTTTACCTTACTCCCTGCCTCCCGCCTCGTCTGCTGCTGGGTCCAATAGTACTAAGTCTTACACTCCTCTCCTCTCCTCTCCTCCACTGTGTAAACAACATCAGTGCAGGGATGATTTCCAGGTTATATCTTAGTCTGCCTCGTCTGCTAAGAGGAAGTATTATTTATATAGCACCTTTTTAAACAAAGGTCACAAAATGCTTCACACATATACAAAAATAAAAGATGTCAGGGTGTCAAAACAAAATAGACTAGACAAACTTGTAAAACACAGTATATGAAAACGTAAAACGATTAAAAAATACTAAAACATATTAGAACCTAAACCGTCAGAGAAATGTACAGTAAGATTTTTAAAAACTGAAGACTAGCATCAGTTATAGTGATATGCAAGGGAATAAAGATGTTTATTGAGTCGCTTTTTAAAAGTGGACATTGATTCAGATAATCGTACATCCAGGGGAAGGTTGTTCCAAAATGTAGGGGCAGCATCTGCAAATGCACGGGCACCCTTAGTTTTAAGCTGAACATAAGGGATGGCTAAAACATTTTGATCAGGTGACCTGAGTGGTCACAGAGTTGTAAGGACAAAGTAAGTCAGCAATATAGTCAGGAGCCTTATAAGTGATTAAAATGTTTTTTTCTTTTTTTCTAAAAGCTAGTTTCTGGGAGCTAGTTTCTAAGACTTCTTTAAGAAATCTTGTGGGCATAATGTCCAGAGGACTGGATGAGGATTTCAGGTGGGACATAATATTTTTTAGTTCAAGTAGAGAAATGGGATCATACCTGAGCAAAACACTGGTAGCATGAGGTCGGGCTTCATATACACAGGTGAGGGGAGTCATGATTGTAGACCTTTTAACCTTTTCTGAAAGAAAGGTCAAAGATTTCTCACAGTCCTCAACAGAAGAGGCTTAACTAGCAGCAGGGATGGGATTTGCAAGGCGGTCTGTTATGCTAAATAAAAACCTGGCTTATTTTCCTCACAGACACCATAAGGTCTTTCATGTGTAAATTGTAGACGTGAATTTTGGACTTCTTCCACCTGCACTCAGCCCTCCAATATTCTCTCCTCAAATGGTAGATCCATTCATTGATCCAAGGAGGTGTATTCACAATAGGGATGGGGATTTAAAAGGAGTGATGGTGCATCGATTGTTAAAACGATCTACCAGGTTATTGACGCAAAGCGCATGATTTATGGTTTCACTTAGTTCTGTAAATGCTGTAGAACATTTTGCAGCAGACTGAACATGAAAGATGCGAGAGCGGATGGTATGTTTGGCATGAAGGACAGCTGAATGGTCATATCAAAGACAACGCATCTGTGGTCTGATACTTGGACATCATCCAAACAAAGAGAGTTGAGACTTACTCCCATGGTAAAAAACCAAGCAAGCAACCCTTGCTTGTAGGACTAGAAACATGCTAAAAGACTCTGTTTAACTTAAAAACTCAGATGCAAAAGAGTCATCTTGTGGATATTAAAATCCCCAACAATTACAATTCTGTCATGTTTGAGCACAGAAGAGGATAAGAGTTCTGAAAATTCAGATAAAAAGCAACCACTATAGGTTTAAATAACAATGCATAAAACAGGGCTTTCCACAGAAATTTGGATAAGTTGAACTCCAAAGCTGGAGAATTTGTCAACAGAGACTGGAAGGCAGTTGAAAAGGCTCTTGAACGCCACTCCAAGGCCCCCGCCACGGCTTCAGCATTTGGGGGAGCTCAGGTGTTTGTAATTAGCCGGGAACATAAAACATGAAATCCAGGTTTCAGGAAATATTTTTAAAATAAAAGTTGAGAGACCTTACGTTTAGAAGGCGGAACTTGACAGAGGTGGGCTGTTTGTCCGCCATTGACAGTGCAACGCAGTTCATTCCCCGGTGGTTTCTGTGGATTTACAAGGTGCATAATGCATAACGTAGTAGACGGATGTTCTGCTGTGAGACCTGAGACCTGCATATCTATCTCTCCATGAATCTGATTAGAATCAGAAATCTACTGCTGATGACCCGATGGACCGCACTGAGGTGTGTTTCTTCCTTAATTGAGTTTTGGTTTCAAATATATGGATGAAATAGGATGTATGTTGAAAGATGCTAGCTAAATATAAATTTTTATACTTTATGACAGTAGATATAGCCACAAATGGCCATTAGTGGGGTCCGAGCCCTGGTTTAACTCAACCAATGGCATTATTCCTGCCTCTGGGAAATGTTTGTATAGCTAAAACCTCTTAGCAACCTTTTCGTTGTACACATCGCAATTGAAAATAGCTATGAAATAAACCCTTGTTAGTTTTAAAAGTGATAACTCGCCCAATAGCCCCCTCTGGGATAATTATAGCTTTACTCAGAGAGGTGAGCCACTGAGAAATGAAAGCTGGAAATTGAAAGGTATTGAAAAAGTTGTGGATTTGATGGAGCCACAAAGTAGAAATTACTCACGTTTGCACAAGCCAAAGCCAGGCACAAGTTACTGGATAAAGACTTTTTAACTTACATGCAGATACGGTCACAGCTATCAAGCTACCTAGGTCAGACAGTGACTTTACCCAAACTCTCAAAAATGGAAGCGGATCTACAAAATATAATTCTAGAGAAGGAAAGTATTGCTTCCAAGATTTATAAGATGTTGAACTGTTCCCAGCTGGGGAGATGGAGTGCCATTCAAGGCAATTGGGAAATTGATCTAGGGGTGACCCTAGATGTTGCGGATTGGGGTTCAATTTGGAAGGACCTTCACAAAATTTCTAAATTGGTAAAAACAAGTTGATTAATTATAAATTTGTACATAGGATATATTTCACTCTAGTGAGAATGCTCAGAATGGGCCTGATAGACAGGTGAAGGGAAGGTGACCTGTTCCCTCGGGGTCTTCCTGAACCACACATTCACCAGAGACCCCCTGCTATGCCTCCTTAACTTTACACCGCAAGGCTTGCGGTCTAAAAGCCATAAACAACTGTTAACCACTGGATGTATGGTAGCCAAACGACTCATCGCACAGCACTGGAAAGATGCAGCTCTGTTAAATGGGGATATGTGGGTGTGGTCCTTTCTGGACATGTTGGTCATGGAGAGAGCCGCCTCCAATCTTGTTGAGCTATACAATGAGGATCTTTCCGAATGGTCCAATGAGGTTGAACTGACCAAGACAATACCAATACCAAACCAAGACAATACCAATTTTCCCTAGATTTGCCTCATGATCAAACATGGCAGCATCTGATTTTGTGACTTTGTGATCTTTGTAATGTCTCTGTTGTACTTGTTATACAGTGTGGTCTTATTACAATGTTATTCTTGCTACCTTATTGATGTATTTTTTGTTGTTGTTGTTGTTGTGTTATGGTGGTTGTGTATGTTTTGTGTATGTCTAAATATTTTTGAAAATAATAAAACTTTAAATTGATAATAGCTACAAAATAAAAAACAAAATCATTACCCAACTGCAGTGATCACTTAGATCCCTCTGTGAATAACATGGTCTCTCTGAGGAGACAGGAGCCTAGATGGATCTACCAGGGTCAGCTCTGCGAGAGTCTAGAGGCAGAGGCAGGCAGACATCTCAGCCATCATGAGAGCCTTTTAAGTGAAAATGGATTTCTAGGACTCCTGAAGGATGGATAGAGGTCTGTTTGTTCACACAGGATGAAAGAAAGAGAGAGAGGGACAGGGACAGAGAGAGAAAGATACAGCTTTTTGAATTCATTTTGCACTGTGCCCTCGATTTGATCATCATTCAAAACACTGTAAGGATGTCTCTTTCTTCCTGGACTTAATGATTAACCTAAATGAAATATCGCTGATGAGTTTCAGGCCTAGGTAATTGAGTTTCCGATTTTTCTTTTTGACCCCACCGCACCTCGGAGGGAGGATACACAAATAGCCCAGCCGTGACTCACCACGTTTTCCTTTCGGGCTGTCAAACAATCTGATCTGAGCTGAGCAGAGGAGTCTAGGCCCTCTGCCCCCCCTGGCATTCAAACAGCTGTCATCCACCTGTCAGATGAGACAGCATTTGTTTACGAAGCTACAAAGCCGAGAGGCGACGTTCCGGACCTGAACTTTGGTGGAAGAAAGAGAGTGCTTGAAGGCGAGCTGAGAGCCCCGCAACCATCTGCCACGGCCCACCTTCACCAAGCCATCATTCTGCATTATGTCCTTTAGCCTAAGAATTATGCTGTCCTCACGAGTGCTATCACTATTATGCATAGAATGGCTCTAACAGCATCTGGGTCACCTGTTACCAAGCAACCATGCAAATTAAATAAGCTTTTGCTTCCAATTATCAAGAGTGGTAGCAAATAAAAATAATCAAGTTGTTAAAAATGCATTCATTAGCATGTGAGTTCATCCCCCGTCTATTCAGAAGTCCAATAAGTGGATTATTTAATGAATATGTCCATGTCACCGATAACGGCGCCAACAACTCTTTGGTGATTGATTTTTTTCTCGTTATGAAAATGAGGTATCATAAGGAGGAGGATGTCCAATTATCATCCACGTGGCACATTTGGATGAAGGAATACCACCGCCACACTGCTGTTTTATGGGATTCTCTAGCTTCCGGCCTTCCCCCCATGCAGCTGAGAACAACGGAGGACACAGAGGGAGCTCCACTTTGATTCACTTTAATGAACAATACTTTGCGGCATCATATTCAGTTTTTCTGAAACAAATGAGCTTTGGTTTCAAGCTGTTTCTGACTGTTTTGAACCAGAAAAGTTGTCCCTGTCCTCGAATTCAGTCTCGCACTCTCATTGTCACGACACCACAAGCTTGTGTGAACTGCACTGATAAACCAATACCATATGCCAGGGTGGATTTTCCCCTGATAGATGAAGACTGGAAAAAAACACCACCACCAGCGGCGACACCGATAACAGTGACGACAAGGATAACGCCATTGACGACAATGTCCGCTCAGATTACAAGTAAACCAAAGCCAATGACAAACAGAGACTTTGTTCTCCTGTTTCTGTGCCTCAAAAGCTCCTCACGTGCACCTTATTTAGACTCTAAAGAAGATTAAACCACAATTTTACAGTCTGGGTTGCAGTTGATAGTAATTATTATTATTTATTTTTATTTTTTTTACAGTTGCAACCATGATTGTGTCTGTTACTCATGTAAACACACTAGATGAGGAGAGACCCTTTCAACTCTGAAAACGTGCCCGTGGCGGTCCAACCCCAGTGGAGCTGCTGAGAGAAAGCATTAAGAGCTTTTGCATGAGCAGTAAGCCTCTGAGCTATCATTAACATGTCTAGACTTTCACTCACCCCACATAGCCAGCAACAAAAACATGGCAGCATGTCTTAGGACGCTGCCAAAATTGAATATTACAGTATCCTACAGTAGCTATCTATGTATCTATCTATCTATGTATCTATCTATCTATCTATCTATCTATGTATTCATCTATCTACCTTCCTTTCCGTGCATGGCCCAACATAAACAGAGCATGTGAAAATGAGATGTGCAACATTGGCCTCTTATGATCATATTTATTAACCACAGACTTCTTTTCAACACCAGAAAGGCCAAATCGCTGTCACTCGATGGCTGTTTTGAATTTGAAGTCTTTCAGCTTTCAGAATGTCCCTCCGTGACTTTTTTTCTGAGACCCACTTTCCGTGCAAAGCAGCGTTATTAGATTTTAAACCGACGTCGGGAAATAAGTAGTTATAACTATATAAAACGCTTTCAGTTGACAGCCTTTGTGGTGGTAATAACCACACTGGACAAGAGTACCGCACTATTTCTGCACCTTCATGGACACAGGAGTGAGAAAAAGATGGTGTTTTAATAAGCCTTGTATGAAATCAAGTGGGAAATAAGTCACGGCCAGTGTGAGCTTAATTACTGAATTAACATCCCACTGGGGAAATCAGCAATGGTCCCACCTAGGCTGAAGTTGAATTACAAACGCCGTATTCGGTGCAGGAGTTGTTCAGTGCCGGTTGTCTACCACTGAGGCCATTGATAAAAACACTTCTGAATAAACTCCTTCCTCTTTTGAGTACTAGCAATAGATATTGTTTCTATTCATGCATGACTGCACAATTCTGGCTGATAAAGGCATCGGTAGGGTGTGTAGATTTGTGTTCTTTGTGGACATAGCAGGGGATTGTGGGTAACCCAGGGTGGGGAGAGGGGGTTATGGCTTGACAAATATTTGAAGTGCAGCCTGGCTGTGTTTACCTCAGCCGAAGCATCAGAAAGCAGCTGTTGCTATTGCCTCATGCATCGCAGCAGTACCGCGTCACATTAAATTGCACACTGAACGCACACACTGAACCATTTCAGAACTGTTGCAAGTCCACGCTAGAGGAGCCATTGATTTTCAGTCAAACTGGGGAGAATCAATAGAATGGATCACTTGGTAAAAGATCCCCGAACAGAACAAACCATTTTCTTTCTTATAGCCACACACACATTTCCTTATTAAAATATCTTAATCGTCCCTTCATCTATTTATCCCATTTGGTGGCCCAGAAGCCAAGCTGCAAGCAATAACACATGGAGGAACTCTCATTTCACTATTTTTTTTAATAACATGTATTTGCATACTGTACATTTGCATTGTCAAATTTATCAAATTCACTTAACAATTTTGAGTACAAATGACAATTAACATCGACCACATCAGAGGAAATGTGTTTATCCCAAAACTGGGAATTGAAAGAACTACAAACCAGTCAGGCCAGCGAAGGGTCAGTCCATTCCAGACATGTCTAAACGAACAAAGTCTAAGGTGTCAAACATGGCTACAAAAAAACACATTGGGTGAAGTGGAAGGATTGAAACAGAGATGTGTTCATTTACAGACTGTCCAATCACAGCATAATCATTTTATCAGATGTCTTGTTAGAGGATTAATATCCATCCGTGCTTTATTAATTCCTATGGAAATATATCCAGCTTCAGTGCATCTTCCGGGATTATTGGATTTGTACAAAGGATTTAGTTTGATTACTGATGTCAGCTCTCTACACCAAGACAGGCTTTCCCAAACATCTACTGTATAGTAGTAGCCATAGTAGAAGTCCCTCATCACTGAATTAGTACTGTCTCAGAAGTAGTAAAGTACACAACGCAGCAAGGAACTTGCTTTATGGCAGTAAACTGGAAAACTGGGACTTCTACAGCTGTACCGATGAAAATCAATCAAATCAAAAAAGCACTTTTCACCAAATTAAACCAGGCATCTCACATCGATCTCTAGACAAAGGCTAGTCGACCCAAGTCAAGCTCGTATTGACAACCACTGACTCGTGTCCAATCAGGGATCAACAGTGGGGATGGTGCTGACCTTGTTGTTCCTGCTAATACGCCGTTCTTGCCGTGGCCTGGGCTGCTTGGTCTGGATCAGCTCTTCAGGCGTGTTCCCCAGTGGAGGCAGCAGCCTCTTCTTACTATTTCTGGTCTCTGGTAGCCACTGAGGCGGCAGCTCAAATGGACCAAACCCAAACTGTGTGGCATCCTCGACTTCCGTAGGCGTGGCCGGCGTGGCTGGCGCCACCTGCGACGAAGAGGCGTAAGCGCATGTGTGGACCGGAGACACCTGGGGCGCTATGACTGGAGGAGGGACCTCCTTGGTGATGACCGGCCCTTCTCCAGTCCCCTGCAGAGGGTCCTTCTTGAGGACCGCCTCTCCTCTGAGGCTTCCTAGTCTGGGCCCACCCTGGTTGTCCTGTTTGGTCTGAAAGCAGGCTCCTGATCCATGAGACGGGATCTCATTCTCCACCTCTTCCTCTTCCTCCTCTTCCTCAGAGGGCCTGAAGATCTGCTGCTGG